>CAUYON010093707.1:0-67502 GCA_963573935.1 Arctocebus calabarensis | reverse complement strand
ACAGCTCACAGCAACCTCCAATTCCTGGGCTCAAGCGAGTCTCTTGCCTCCGCCTCCCAAGTAGCTGGGACTACAGGCGCCCGCCACAACGCCCGGCCATTTTTTTGGTTGCAGCCGTCATTGTTGTTTGGCAGGCCCAGGCTGGATTCGAACCCGCCAGCTCAGGTATACGTGGCTGGCGCCTTAGCCCGTTGAGCCACAGGCGCTGAGCCAGGAGGAGTTGATTTTCTAACAAATGCACTTAACTAGTAACCCTTTCAACCGCAATACCACTCAGCTCTCCTCTTGCTCTTAGCACATCTGATTGCTAAACTTTGAATTGGGTATTTCCCTGCCTTCTGATATAGGACTCTGAATACAGTTCCCTTTTTGTGTGTTTATTTTTTATTTTATTTTTATTTATTTTTTATTTTTGATGACTCAGGGCTGAAGTACAGTTATGGCTCTGGGCAGCACTGTTGTGGTCCAGCTCCAAAGAGCGTGGCTGCTCACACATCCACATATTTATCCTCAATACAACCATTAGGGATGATGCTGCTATAAATGTTCTCACACAAATTCTTTAGATGGACTTATATTTTCATTTCTCTTAAGCATGATACCTAGATATAGAACTACTAGGTCATAGCTTTGGGGATGTTTGATTTTTATTAAAAACTGCCAGTTTTCCAAAGTGCCACCTTGCACTCCCACCAGGAATGCAGGAGCATCCCAGGGTTAGGCATCCTCCCATTGGCCTTGCCCCTGCCACCTCCTCCCTAAGCCCTGAGCTACCTATAGGTCCCTCACTTCTATCCTGACTCCCTATAGACTCTTTCTCCTCATATAAAAGACCAGACAGGCTCTGTGCCTGTGGCTCAAGCGGCTAAGGCGCCAGCCACATACAACTAAGCTGGCGGGTTCAAAGCCAGCCCAGGCCCACCAAACAACAATGACGGCTGCAACCAAAAAATAACTGAGCGTTGTGGCAGGTGCCTGTAGTCCCAGCTACTTGGGAGGCGGAGGCAGGAGAATTGCTTAAGCCCAGGAGTTGGAGGTTGCTGTGAGCTGTGACGTCACGGCACTTTACCCAGGGCAACAGCTTGAGGCTCTGTCTCAAAAAAACCCCCAAACCAGACAATGTCGCCCCACTCTTTGAAATCCTCTATGGTTTTCCAAGATCCTTTCAGTAGCCTGCACTTCCTCATGATCTGCCCCCTCTGTAGGCGCAAATCCTATCTCTATCCCTGCTATTCTGTGCCAGCTCTCCTGACCTCTTTGCTTTCCTCGGCCTTCACAGCAGGTGTCACAACCCTGACTGTTACAGAATTATCTGTCTGGGTTGTGGCTCTCTCTCTTCACTGGAAAGCCATCTCCTGCAGGACTGCAGTGTATTTTCTCTGTGTTCTTATCTTGGTGCTTGGCACTCAGAGAATGTTCAACAAATGAATGAACGCTTAAACAAGAAAACCATCAGATGGCTGTGCTGTGCTGAGGATGAAATGAAAGTTGCAAAGGCAAGTGGTGGGGTGGCTGCCACTGGTCATCTGTGGGGTTGTGTTTAAATCAAAGGCAAAAAGGTGCCTAGACATGAAAGGAGGGGAAGAGCACTTAGCCACAGGAAATACCATCTGCAGGGGACGTCGCTGGCAGGCAGGAGCTCAGGGCAGCCAGCAGGGTGGGAAAGGGAAGTGTGAAGGCATGAGTGCAGTGACGCTTGGGAGCCTGGGTGAGCAGTTGGGGTTTTACCATAAGCACTGTGGGGGCTCCTGGCCCTGTCGTGCAGGGCAGGACCTATACTAACTCTTTGCATCTGCTATTAGCTTTCTGCAGGTGTTTCCAGTGCTTCTTGCAGTCACAGTAGCTTCTCCCCAACCCATCCCGGTACTCTGTCCTAATTTGCTGCTTCTATTATGCTTTAAACTTCAAAATATGTTTGCAGGGTTTATAAAACAAGAAAATATGATGTTTCTTGCAAAGGCAAAACCCAACCGAATGGGAAGGGGGGGTATCAGAAAACAGATTAGTGGTTACCAAGGGCTAGGAGTGGGAGGGGCTAGTTAGCCATTAAAGGGTTGGCTGGGGAAATTTAGGGTACGATGGAAGTCTTCTACATTTTCCTTGTGGTGGTTGTTACATAACTGTACACTTTCATCAAAACTCACAGAACCCACACTAAAAAGGGTGGATTTTACTGTATGTAAACATTATTCAATATTTTAAAAATGAAATCATACATACATACATACATAAGAGAGAATGATACTCATAGCAAGGATAAAGCACAGCTCCCAGCGGGGTTTTGCAGGTGCAGCTGGCTGAGTACAGCCAGGATCTGCCTGAGGTTTCTCACTGCTGCTTCCTGTGCCTGGCTCCTCCCCCTGTGAAACCCCAGCCCCTCTTCCTTAGTCCCTCTTATTACATCAGCGGTAGGCTAACTTTTTCAAAACCATTTCTCAAAGATTATTTTAAAGTCCACTGTCATGAGCTGATGTGTCCCCCCAAATTCATATGCCGAAGCCCTAACTTCAGGGTGTGACCATATGTGGACACAGGGCCTTGAAAGAAGTGATTACAGTTAAACGAGCTCACAGGGTGGACCCTAATCCAATAAGACTATCGTCCTTATGAGAAGAGAAGAAAGAAGCCTCAGAGCAAATGACCCTGCTGGTGGGTTGCTGACCTCTGGCTCTGGAATTATGAGATCAGTTTCTGTCATTTCAGCCCCCCTGTCTGTGATACTTAGTTATGGTGGCTCCAGAAAATGGATATACCCATGTTCTGCTCTGAGTCACGGTCCCTGGCTAAAGGGGCTGGGTTTCTCTCCCTTTCACTGACTGTATTTCTCACCAGGTGACCTTCCTCTCCCGGTCTACCTTGTTCTGCCCCATGGTCAAAGAAAAAACATATCCTTTTTTAGCAAAATTTAGATCTTTCCCTCCTTCCCAGACCTGAGTCTCCTCATAGGCCCAGTGCACAGCCAACTTTAGGGTAGTTGAAAGCCCCTCTGAATTGCTGGAATAATCAGGTTTTTTCCAGGTTCTGGCCTTGGGCCTTCAGGTTGGATTCACCCCAGACCCGAGAAAACAACCCTGGCCTTAGAAGCCTACACACAGGCATGGGCCAGGGGATTGTGATTTGAAGCAGGCCCAGAGACATTAGGAAAAGTTTGGGGAGGAGGTAACATCTGCAAAAGGAAGCAGCAGCAGGATCGGACAAGGAAAGCCTAGCAGGTCCCAATGCGGATCTGGTCCCCACGAGAGGAGAGGGAGGAAGAGAACTGGGCAGATGTGTAGCAGGTCTGGCAGGAACCCCTAGCGGCCACATCAGTGGGGAGCTCGGGGCAAAGAATGCCGGTTAGAAGAGAAGTGGCCACCCCTCCACACACACACATGCGCAAGTGTTGCTGGGGAGGCTGTGGCCTCTATGGCAGATTCCAGCGGCTGTCGGCTGAGGCCCTTCTCGTAGCCAGAGAGCAAGTTCCCTGTGTAAGGGGGATCTAAACATCCCCAGGACTGTACAACATGGGTGTCACAGTCACCAACTCTGAGCACTCAGGGGCTTGGCCCCCTGAAGGTGCACATCTAGCTCAATCTGACCAGGCGAAGCAGCTTTCCTCAGAGGATCTCCTCGAAAGGGGCTGCTGAGACACAGGCTCTCCCCATGTAGCAGCTCTGCAGGCGTGAGTCCCTCATGCCCCCCCCCACATGGGGCGGATGCCACAGCAGTGAACTCTGCAAGGCTTGGGTATACTGGAGAGCCAGTGTGTGGTTCAGAGCAGAAGCACTTGGGCGTCAGGGGACAAAAGAGCATGTGGGCTAGAGGTCCAGGGCAGGACTCCCAGGGAAGCCTGGAGGCCTCCTGCTTGATGGTTAAACCTTCAGAGTTTGTTTTCTTAGCTCTATCCTTGACAAGCTATGTGGCCCTAAGCATAATACCCAATCAGTCTCACTCAATAAAAGGGCATAATGACGGTAGACTAATAATAATGCCTTGGGATGCAGTGTCTGGCACAGAGCCCAGACTCTGATTGTCACCTAGTAAATGGACAGGAGACAGAACCACTCACTTCAAGGCATAAGTCAGAAGGAGTCAGGCAGGACCCCAGGAGCATATGGAAGCCTGACAAATGCCTGGTGTTAGGTCCTTGGCATCCCTGGGTTTGTAGCCAAGAAGAATGCCAGTGCCACCCCAGGAAAGCTGGCCATTGGCTTAGCCCATCCCGAGGCCCCAGCACAACTTTTTTGAGGTCATATTTCCTGTCATAAAGGGAGATGATAATGTAGCCTCAGAGTCACGTTATGAATAAAGGAGCCATACACAGGTCTTAGGCAGTGTCTGGCACATAGTAGGCACTGAGGAAGCAGTGGCCATGGTCATTACCTGGCAGTCTGATCGGAGGCACCTAATGGCTCTGCGTGGTGTGAGGAGTTGGCAGGGTTCAGGGCTGGGGGTACAGGGGAGGTGGTTCAGGGAGTGAGGGTGGGGGCTCTGGAGGAACATGGGGTAGGGGGGCTGGACACACTCTGCCCCTTCCCCATTCTAGACTCACCCCTTCTTCCAAGACCGCACTGGGCCTTTCCCTGACCTGAAAACTGCCATCTGCCCCTGCCCCACTTCCATCCTGTGCACCTCTTCTCAGTAGCCTAGCATTGCCACCAGGCTATTAGTAGGGCTCAGGTGCTCCCAGGGGGCAGAAGAAGCGAAGAAGCTAGAAGGACCAGTATTCCCCTGGCCTGAGGACAGAGCTTGGAGCTGGCATGTTGTGATGTTGTTTCTCTTACAGGCATCTCATTCCCCCAAACTGCAGGAGGTGAGGCCTGCAGGAGGCCCCTGACTTCCCAGCCCCTCTGCCCTAGTGCCTTCCTCTCTGGACATCCATCAGAGTATCACAGCTCAGGTGCCACTTTCCCCTTTTTTGATCTGTGGAGTCAAAGCTTCCTCCACCCTGGCCACCCCTACTGCCCTCAACTCCAGAATAGAAACTGATAACAAATTCCTACCCAAGACCTGATGTGGCAAAAAGAAGGTGACAGTGTTCCATCTTGGGGGAAGGAGAGGGCCTAGCACCATACGGGACACTACATACAGTTGGCACTCTATAACGGCTCACTGTGCAGGAGTTGGAGATAAAATGATGGCCCCAGGGCTCTCAGCCAACCTCACACTGGCCAACGTCAGAGGGTGGCAGCTTGTTCCTTAAAACTGCAGTACCCTCTAAGACCCTGGCAAAGACAGCAGCCCCATGTCTCAAAAGAAGGGCCAGGCCAGGGGCTCATCACTACCAGTGGGCATAGGCGACACTCGGGAAGCAAACAGTGGGAGTTGGGGCCCTTAGTCCGAGAAGGCCAGTTTGGGAGCTGCTGGAGGGCTGCAGGCATGTGCTTGGAGGCAGGGCAGGGAGTGGCTGGCAGGGAGAGATGCCTATCTTCCTTCTGGGATGTGCAGAGGCCAGCGAAGCAGGCAAGGGGTGGTAGGAGAAAAGGGCCCTGCCTAGCTGGGTGGCTTGGCCAGCTCCCCCACCTTAGAGGTGCTTTTGGCCAAGCAGAGTCCAGGCCTTGGGCCTAGAAGGGCAGGGCAGTTTTGGAAGGCGAGAGTCCAAAGATAGGAAAGGAAAGCCAATATCGCTGGAGGAGAGAGGAAAGATGATGATAGGACCAGGGCCTGCTGGGCAAAAATGATGCTCACGCCCATGACTAAGGCTAGCGCTGTCCCCTGAGCAGTGGAAGCTGGAGGACAGAGGCTCCCAGCTCTGAGGGTAGGAGTGGGTGTGGCCCTGGGGACGTTGTGAGAGGTTGGCTCTGCCATGACTCAGCACCTGCAAAAAAATCAATCTGGGGTTTCCCATATTGCCTTAAGAAGCTCTTTCCCTGGAACCTGTTTCATCCTGTCCAACAACCAACAGCTGCTAGGACGGAGGTTGAGAGGACACCACCCAAGAAATCAAAGCAGAGTGATTTTTCTTGGGACAGAGTTTCACTCTGGACTGTGAATAGAGTGCTATGGTGTCATATCTCACAGCAACCTCAAACTACTAGGTTCAAGCAATTGTTCTGCCTCAGCCTCTGTAACTGGAACTACAGGCACCTACCACAATGCCCAGCTAGTTTTTCTATTTTTGGTAGAGATGGGGTTCCACTCTTTCTCAGCGTTGTCTTGCACTCCTGAGTTCAAGCAACACACCCACCTGGGCCTTCCAGAGTGTTAGAATACAGGTTTGAGCCACTGTGCCCAACCAGCAGAGTGATTTTTAGAGGAACAACTCCTTAGGCTCAAGGGGCTGGAAGACTTCAGACACATCCCCTCTCAGCCTGATTGAGGCCAGGGTGGTCTCCAGGGGAAGGGGCGGCAGGACTTTCCCTGGGGCTGGGCCCTTTGGTGTTTCAGGGTTGGCCTAGTCATGGGTTCCCCAAGCATCCTTCCAAAGTCAGCTCTTTGGGTGTTGGTCTGATCACCCCCAGCAGAAGGAAGGGGATGGGGTTCTGGTGAGGGGTGGCTGTTTTACATGGTGATTTTTGGAAAGGACATTGAGAAACAGAGGGCAAACCACAGGATCTGGCATTTTGCCCAAAGATGCACAGATTGAAAATGCTACGTGGCAGGGCCAGAGCAGATGTGGGGCCCTGCAAGTGCCTGACTTCCTGGAAACCAGTTAAGCAGCTGTGGCCGTTTCCCATCACACACCAGGGCAGGGAGCTGCTCCTAGGACATGCTGTGGGCAGGGCCAGGGTAGCCTTTAGGGAGGAGACAGCTATTTGGGATTCTGGCAGCCACAGTGGGACAGGCACAGCATCCCACAAAACTCAGAGCACACTGCATCCAGGCTCTTATTAATGGGGCACCGAAGTGAATGGTAGTTTCCCTTTCCAAAGTCCAACAGGTCTAGAAGGCCATGTCCAAGGTTAGCCAGCCAGACCAGATATCTGGTCCAGCACTCATAGCTCATGGCCAAGTGAGAATTTTCTTCCTGGAATTGGCGTCGAGTCTTAGAACCCCGCCACCCCACAACTGCCCCCCGGAGGAGATGAGGGAGAAGGGAAAGGCAGGGGCAGTACCTCCTTTGGCTTAGAGGAAAAGGAAGACGGGAACGTTGTGAACCATGGGTCCAGATCCTGTGAGGTCAAGGATACCCATAGGACTTTCTGTGTCCTGGGTGGGAAAACACAGGCTTCAGTGCCACATGGTGGTCACTGGCTCCCTTCCCTGGCTGAACTCACCATCTAGCTCTGAAAACCAAGGGCTGTTATTTGGCACCTGCAAATGCAACTATACATGTTCATGCCTCAATGCCCTTGGCGTGGAGTCCACTGGAGGGTGTGTCAGCCTCCTCTGAGCCACCAGCCGCCTGGGCAGTGGTGCAATGCTTCCCACTCCTATTGCCGTAGGCATTCCACAGCACAGCTGTCCTTCGCTCTCCCCAGGGTCCCTTGGGGAGCTCTCTAGGGAGGAAAGTGTGGGAATGTGGGTCATATCTCTTGCTTCCACGTGTTTTGAGCACCAAGTTCTTTATTTGCCTCCAAATCTTGACCTGGTGGGAATAGAAATGTGTACCCTGAGGCTGGGTGGGCAGGGGCCACGCCCTAGGAAGCACCAGGCCTAGACAGGCCACACCTTCTTCCACCTGATGCCTCTGCTGGGTCCGGAGCCTGTGCCCTACAGGAGCCATCCAATTGCTTCTGCTGCAGGATTTGTCCTCCTCTTCATAATCCTGGCTTGGAGCAGGTGGGTTCCTGCTTTTTCACCCTGACTCTGCAGCTATGTTCTAAGCCCATTCATTATTTGTTGCCCTCAAGACACCCATTCGCCCCCATCCTGCCCTCTCCACCAGCAGAGAAGCTGTGCTATCCCAGCTTCACATAGCCACTCGGAGATGGAAAGTGTCAGGACATGCCTGTGAGGAGGGGCTGCCTGGTCTCAGCCAGAAGTTTGGGGATGAGGACAATTTCCTGCCTGCCATTTTCTATCAAGACACATGGTCCTGTGGAAGAACAGGGACCCATGGCATGTGCCCTGGAGCCACCACTGTTGGGACAGCAGGTCTGATGGAGCTGGCCTCGGTGGAGTAGGCAGCTGACGTCTGTGGGGCCTGTCTGAATATTCTGCGAACACCATCTAGCCATCGACTTGTGCCTGCAGGGCTCAGGAGAGGAAATGGGATTCTGACCTTGAGCTATAGACGTCCAAGTGCTAGAAGTGCTGGGGAATGCCTCCTTGGTCTTCCGGGTGGACAAAGTCCTTGTCCTGAGAGGTCTGTGCACTGAACCTGCAGTGCATCATCCCTCTCCCCTGCCCTGCAGGTTACCAGCCCCACAGAGGGCATGCAAGGTGTTGACCAGTTAGTGATGTATCCAGGGCTGACATGATCGGCAGAGGCAGGAACACACGTCCCGTCTGGACCCTGGCTTTGTACCCACCTGACTCCCTCTCATGGGTGGCACAGATCCAGTAACCTCGTTGTCATTTCATGGCAGCTCCAAGCTATGCTGAGCACTTACAAAGGGTCCTTCTCTAGATCCAGAAAATCTACCTACTTTGGGGACCCCTCAATATCACATGTAGTTTCACCAGGGTCCAGCAGGGAAAGCCTCAATTCAGGTAGGTCCTGCCTAGTCCTGGGGCCAGGGCCTCCTCCATGGCTGACCCAAGGCTGGTCCCAATGCTGAAATCCATAGCTTCATACCTGGATGTCCACTCTGGTTCAGAAAGGCCATGTGGGCATGAAGAAGTGTATGTGTGCCTATCACAGAGATACTGGTGCCCTTCCATGTTTGTCCTGGCAGTGGACAGCTTCTCAGGGAGAGGCAGCGGCACATGTAGCTGACCTGCAGAAGCCAGGGCTCTAACTTCCCCATCTGAGCCCCAGCTGCAGGAAGTCCTCAGGGCAGGGGACACAAGAAGCGTAGCTGCAGTAAAAGATTGCCGGGAACGTCACTGGGAGTGATATGCGGCGAGCCAGGCCTGACAAGTGCTCAGGTGTCAGGCGAGGTTTAGCCCCAGTGGGTGTGTAGGGGGCTGTAGCCCCCCTAAGAGGATGGTTTTTTTCTTTCTTTTTTTTTTTGTAGAGACAGAGTCTCACTTTATCGCACTCCTTCGTAGAGTGCCGTGGCATCACACAGCTCATAGCAACCTCCAACTCCTGAGCTTAGGTGATTCTCTTGCCTCAGCCTCCCCAGTAGCTGGGACTACAGGTGCCCGCCACAACGCCCGGCTATTTTTTTGTTTTGCAGTTCGGCCGAGGCTGGGTTTGAACCCGCCACCTTCGGCATATGGGACCAGTGCCCTACTCGCTGAGCCACAGGCGCCGCCCCAAGAGGATGGTTTCTTAATGTCTTAAGCATCACCAGGGGTGATCATCCCAGCAGGTGACACAAAAGAGGGTAATCCTGTAAGTGGGCCAGTCTGGCAGCTTATAAAACCAACCAACCAAAAATGGTACATTCTGTCCCCCCTTGAGAAAGAGACTAGCTACAGGGCCCTGGCATCAGCCTAGCTCAACCTCAAACTCCTTAGCTCAAAGCATCAGTATGCTGAGTAGCTGGGACCACAGGCGCTCGCCAAAAGGCCCAGCTAATTTTTTCTATTTTTAATAGAGTCTCATTTAGTAGGTCTCATTTTTGCTCAGGCTGGCCCTCAGACATGGTGGCTTTGTGGAACGAAGACTTCATCGTGTGCTTCTGAGGTGGTGCTGGCCTGGCCCGGCAGCTGTTCTGGTCACCTCCTGAAAGCAACAACCATCACTTCCTGCCACACAGGCCTGCTGTGCACTGTGGCCAAAGCCTGCCTAGTGCAGCGCTGATGAGGCAAACCCTCAGAGGGACAGGAAACCTGGCTCAGCCAACCACCAAACCCAACTTTCTTTCCTTCAGGCAAGGACAACCATTTTTCCTTTCAGGAGTCTAGGGCCACTATATGGTCACTCTTGGGGCTGGTTACACATTTTTGTCCTCTTTTCTTCTACCTAAGATATCCACAATTGTCCCAGCCAGGCCTTTATTTTACCTGGAATAGCTGGATGGCTTGGGCAAGGATCCCCACCACACAATCTGCTGCTGGCCTTGCCCTCCCTACGGCTACTGTTACTTCCTCAGTAAAGTTAGTCCCTCTGTAGGCAAAGATGAAGAGAGCTAGAAGGATCTTAAAGGTGTCTTCTGCAGTGAAAGAAGAAAGCTGGCCAAGTTCTCTTTAATCTCTTGGGGATGATTCCTAACAAAAGAAGAGTGACACTTGCTACCTCCAGGACCCTATACACTGGACGAATTTGGGGACACTGAACTGTCGGAATAACTTAGGCCTGGGGGCTGCAGACTCCCTGGTTAGTCATAATGCAAGGCAGAGCCTGGGTCAGTGGGGAAGGTCGCCAGGACCATAGGATCACTCTGACTTGGAGCATCTCTACTTTGAAGAATATATTTCTCTTCAAGAGGCTACTGGGCTTGTTCTGAAGAGCAGCTTCTTCCAAAATTGAGTTGCCCCATATACTTTCTCAAGTAACAGCAGTTGATGGCTGAGCCAGTAAGGAGGACTAAAAGAAACCATAAACTAAAACCAAAACGAACTGCATTCTTTAAACAGCCTTGTGGAAATGCATCCCAGCTCACTGCCAAGTACAATAAAATGACGTAAGAAATATTATCTGTATTTCTTTGCAAAACTTTATTGCGCATAAAACTGACCATTCCCCTTTATGGGTCAGATGTTCCCACTTTAAAAAATTTTTTTAAATTCTCCTTCCTGTCCCATGAAAGTTTCTTCTGTTCTGAAAGGGTTAAGAATAGTTTATCATTGCTGGTCAAAGAGGCTTGAGAAGGACAGCTGGGGGCACAGGCCAGGAGGCATGCTGCCTGCTCTGCTGCTGGCATCCTCAGACTCAGGGCAGGCTGCCTTCTGTGCCCTGTAGGCGTGCTGGATGCGGGTCTCCACTGCACTTAGCCCTGGGTTTGGGCTCAATTCCGCCCTCCATGGCAGGAACTCTGGCGCTTTATTTGTGTATAGTTTATGTATAATCTAGCTGCTTCCCTATCTTCATGGGAAGACTTAGCTCTTAGGAAGAAAACCTGCCTGGAACTGCGTGCACTTCCACAGTTGGAAAACACTTCATGCAGCACGTCACCAGAGCACTAACATCAACTGCAAACTAGTAGTTACAAAATGGGAGCTTTAAAAAATAAGCGCTCCCCTAGAACCTGACGTCCCAACACTGTCAGGAGCTGGGGAACACTGTGCAGGCTGGTGGACTCTGCAAAGTCTCCAGGCCCCTGTCTCGTGACTGCAGGCAGCAGCGCGTACTTTGGAGGATGCCATGATGTTAAGGCTGGCCAGGACTGGACAGCAGCAGGAGGCAAAGGTGGCACCTGGTGTTCCTGCTATATTAGGCCACTGAGAGCACATCACTACTGCTGTTTCCCGTATAAGTCACTTTGCCAACTGCTCCCGGGTTGTGGAGTCAGCAGGAGCAACAAGGGATGGAGGCAGCTTGGCCAGGGCTTGACTGGTTATGGTGGCATTTGAGAGGAGAAGGGTGGTCAGGGAAAAGGCCACATGGGCAGTGAGGGTCTTGTCCCAAGTCCAATTTTATTAGAAAATTGGGGTTTGAAGATGAAATCTAGAACACCCTCCTCTCCCTCATTTTAAGGAAAGAGAATAAAAATGGAGACTTTGCCTCATCTGAAAACAAGAAATGAAATCAGAGCGGTGACGGCTGAGACAGGTTCTTTCTCCTTTGCAGTTAGGATGAATGTTCACTTGAGGCACAGTGTGGTTCCCCATGGAAACTCCAAGAGCAGCATGGACCCTTGGCCTGCTCTACCCTTAGGATGGCCAATGGGGCTGCCTGACCCCTGCTCTCCCACAGGCCTCTCCCCACGGAGAGGCAGCCAGAGTGTCCCTTCTAAGCTGGTTGGCACTGCAGGAATCTTCCCTCACTATGTGATATTTTGAAGACAAGAACTCCAATCCTCCCATTTTTCTCAGTTAGCGGCCTGATGAGCTACACAGCCTGAATGGTAAGAAATGAATGGTTTGGCCCTAGGAGCTAGTTATCACCTCTTACTATCCCATGAAGATCCTGGCACGCAGAGGTTCCTATCACCCTTGGGAAGGAGGGCTGGAGTCTGTTTGTGAGATACCAACCTAAATCCCGATACCTGCTGTAGCACATGTGTTTCTGTCTGGTTGGGTCCTCCGCTAGACAGAGGGAATTCTCATCAGCCGCGCTGATTGCAAGTCCCACCCTGTACTGTCTTGGCCAGCCAGGAAGAGGGCTTATCCCCAAACTTTAACGTAGGTGCCGAGGAAGGCGAAACTCTGGTACCAACACTGAGAAAAAACAGGTTCTGCAGAGTGAGGATTCTGACAGGGACAGGCAAGTGAGCAGCTCTGCCTTCTGCTTGCCCCAAACAGTGCTCAAACACACCCGGACAAGCAAGTCACGCACATGGGAAAGTCCAGAGCCGCAGCGAGAGCAGGGCGCTGAGTACGGGGCTGGACACCATCAAGGGACAGAAAGCTGTGAGCAGGACCCACATCGAGGTCCTGGGCTGTTCCGTGATGCCAATCAGGCCAGTAACACGAGGAAGAAGGCTAATAAATATGGGTGCATGTGACAAACTTCTGGTCATTTGGGCAGTTCTGGACCAGGCTGTGTGGGATGCAGCAGAGGCCTTGCTGTCATTCCCACGCAGGTGCCAGGTGATCAGTGTGTCTCTAATACAGATATAAAAATGAAGTTGCTTCAAGTATTAAAAAAATAAGTTAATTGACAAAAAGGGTCTGAAACAGCTGAGCGTCTTGCCAGGTCGTTAGCTTCTTTTCAATGTGCAAACACAGGAAAAATGCCAAGGAAAAAGGTCATTCCCTTTCCTGACATACAGCGCTGACCTATGACAATGCCTGTCTGTAACTGGGGGCTTGAAATGCAGGGCCTCACCCGGTCCCCCAAAGTCAGTGTTTTCCAGTGTCAAAATGGTTGTGAACTAAAAGCAAAATGCAGCAACTCCAGGCCTCAGGCCAACGTCAGACAAAGGCCTGGGGTGTTTGGCCACGTGGGGTCCAGTGTGTGGGTTGTGGCAGAGAGCAGACCCTTTCTACCAACTCCTCACTTGCATGATAAGTTCTGGAGCCTACCCACTGCTAGGCGTCCCGTGCGATGCTGGGTGGACACTGCCCTGAATGGCCACCACCCCTTCTCCTGGGTCTTGATTCACATCTTGCTTTTGTGTGGTACACTTTTCATTTCTTTGGTGGTGCTTCAGGGAGCATGAAGAAGACGGCTGCCCTCCTTCTCCGTGGAGGTGTGCTCTATGGTGGCTGTGGTTCGGACAGACAGGAAATAACTTCCTTTTCTTACCAAATGTGGAAGGAGGGGGCACCAGCTAGTGGTCCCCAGGAGTATGCGGGGTCCTTCACATTCTTCGTCATCTGTACCAGGCTCCTCTCTCCTGAGTGGAAGTCCAGGTGGGCCCCTTCAGAGGGGGCAGGGTCACCTTGGATGATCCTCATCACCTGGGGTTCCCCGCTGCACACGAGACTTAACCCCACTTTTCTAGAGGCAGAGGCACATGGGTATCTGAGTGTGAACTCCACAGAGGTGCCAGGGCTTGTCAGGTCTCAGATCCTGTGGTTTGGAGACCACAGCCAGGTCAGGTGGATGTCAACAGACCAACGGTACCAACAGTAAGTGTGGGTGGGAGCTCAGGACCAATTCAGGCTGAAGCCCTTGGACAGCATGGCGGCCTCTAGGTCTTTGTCCTCCTCTTTCTCCCGAAGCCGCTGCTCTTCCAGCAGGGCCACTAGGGAGTCTCTCTGCTCCACCACCTCCAGCATCTCATTGAGGATCTTCTTCTCCTCTGACAATTCCTCCTCAGTCTTCAGATGATCTGGGGAGTAACCGCAGACATCAGGTGTGAGGGCCCCGGAGACAGCAGCCAGACAGACTTCCAGTGCACCTCACCCCCTCCCACTCACCTTCTACTGCCATCCGCTCCCGGAGCTCCTGCTGCAGGCGGCTCTGCCGGTCTTCCAGCTCCAGCTCCCGGGCACTGAAGTTGCAGGGTGGGGAGGGAGACAAGCAACAGTGACTTGGGAAGCACCCCCCTCACCCTACCAAATTAGGAAGGGTCAGCGTGTCTGCTGTGGCAGGCATGGAGCTGACATCCTCCCTGGGCTGGGAGCCCTGGTCTAAGGACACTCACAAGATCATCAGCTCTGACTCGTAGCGCACCATGGCATTCTTTTCTTGCACCAGCCTGAACCACTCCTGCATCAGCTTGGGGTCATCCTTCTTGCCCATGCCTGCCAAGAGAGAACACGGGTCAGCTGCAGGGAATTTCTCATTAGGTGCATCCCGGCCCCGCAGGAGTCATCACACTGGGGCAAATGTGCAAAGAGAACCGAGCAAGATGCTGCCGGAACACTCCCAAGCCAGGTCCAAAGTTTGCCTATATCCATAGCGGGGCAGACAATGACAGGCCCCAGCACACACTCCCCAGGTCTGGCGCAGCCTATGCTCCCTTCTGTCTGTCCTTCCCTGGCCCTGCCTCACCTGTCAGTGGCCTCGGCCAACGGCGACTCTTCCCTCCTGGGGGCTTGTTTTTGCCTTTCCTGCTCAATGGTTCTTCTTTATTGTACCTAAATTTGCTTTGCCCTCTTTTTTCCCCTTCAGTTAACATTTATCTGGATCTTGCTGTGGACTAGGTCTTGTTGTGGAAATCAGTCTAATAAATGAAGCAAATGTGAATTTTATAAACTACATTTTGCTCTTATTTTAAGTTATGCTCATTTAATCCACTTCTTTCCTGGGCTGCTGCCCCTCTCTGGGGCCACTGCTACATCACTTCTTTATAACCTGATACAAAGATACTTCTGCTTAGCCTCTGACCTATTAAGCTTTCTGGCACTCTCCCACTCAGTCCTGATTGTCTACACAGTATATCCCAGGATGACAACCAGGTTTCTCACCGAGAGCAGAGAAACACCAGCAGACCCTAGAGACTAACGCAGGTGGTCATGCTTTGCTCTGATACAATCCAGTAGCAGTTTCTGGGGCTGGTGCCTGCCTGCTAGCTCAGACTACCCCAAACCAACACATAGCTGATATCTAAATCACCATCAGCACTGGCCTGACCCACTGGGCTTAACTGTAGCAGCAGGGTGGAAGGATTCAGAACCAAGGGATCAAACCTCCCAAGGAGGGAACAAACTCCTTTTCCTTGGAGCACAAAGAAGCTCATGGCAAAAGCGTGGTCCTGCCTAAAAGACAGACTATGCCAGTGGCTCTCCAATATTTTGGATTACAAACTACTTTGACAATCTCTGAAAGCAAGGCACTTTCTTCCTAGAGAAGTGCTTATGAGTATACACCAACAATTTTATAGCGTCCCAGGTTGTTTTCAGGCTTCCTGAAGTCCCTCCATGGCCCTCAGGTTAAGAGGCACTGCATTGGGAAACTGTCAAAGTCTCTTCTACTTTCTGAGTCCCTTGGGGGATGTTGCAGCCCAGTTAAGACAAGCCCAGGAGCGTAGCGAGTGCATCCTCAGGAGGACTGCTCTCACGATCAAGCTCCCTCCTCACTGCAGACACATTGTTCTGTGGTATCGTCTACCTGACACTCATCAGGCCTAAGCTAGTTAGTCTGTACCTGGTGGTCGCACTCTGGGGAGGCAGAAAGGCATGGCGCTCACACAAGCAGGGTTAGTGCCTGTGCTGTGTCCCAGTCACACACAGTTTTGCTCTCAGCGTGTGCCCTGCCTGACCCCTGCTCTGAAGGATGGGAGGCCCTGCCTGTCCGGCCTGCTGCTATAGCGTGCGTGCCTGCGTGTCAGAGGCCAGAGCTCTCCTCACCCAGCCCAATAGACTTGGTTCTTGGCTTTCAAACCAGCCTGCAGCTCAGTTCCATGCATTCCTTCTGGAGCCTCTCTGCACAGTGTGCCCACATGGCCATGGAAGATGGAGCCCAGGCATGCAAGCCGTCCAGAGTGGCACGCCACAACCACACTGGGATGGCGCTCCCTCCTGCCCACCTCCCCAGGTGAAGAGACAACAAATTCCACCAGGAGACGAGTGAGCAGTGCTCTCGAGCCACAGGGGAGCTCGCACACAGCTGATGAGCAGGGCTGTGGTAAGCGGGTGAGAGTTGGGTGTGAGCCGTGGAGGGCAGGTAAGAGGTTAGCAGGGTTAGTCATGGCCACACCCCCCACATGCCTTTTCAACAACAATCTTACCACCACAACAGACTTCAAACCACACAAACTTAAAAAAAACAACACACACACACTCAGCAAGACACAAGGTAGAGAAGTTTACTCTTAGTGGTTGTTTTGGAAAAGAACCTGAGGGCACTTGTATAGACCAGTCTTTGTAAGGACAGTATTCCTTGACTCTGCTGATACAAATAGCTGCCACACAGGTGGGGGGCTCCTCACCTGTGCTCCTGGCCCCTCTATCTGATGGCTTTGAGACTTAAGGCCTCAACCACGAGTGGTTGGGTAATATTGTAGAAGTCCCGCTGGAGCCTCGAGAGGCCCAGACCTGGAGGTGCACTGGCCATGCTCTGTGCCCCGGTCCTCCCCTTGGACAGTCAAAGGGATACTGTGCCTTGTAAGAAACTGCCACATACTTATGTTTTATAACAGGGCTATTGGGGGCAGAGATAAAGAGAAAGAGAGAGTTGGGTTTTGGCTCCCTGTTTGACTAATGTTGCTACAGCCCCTCTGAGGCAGTGGGGATGAGGGTGGTGAAGTTACGTTACCTTCCTGGACACAGCAAGGGCAGAAGGAGAGAGGTCTACGCCGTGGAGTCCCGCCACTGGGCTCAACTTCAAAAAGGACCAAACAAAGGAGAGGAGAAGGAGACAAAGAAAGACAAAAAAGGAAGAAGAAAAAGAGGAGGAGGAATTTGGAAGTGGAGAGGGACAGGGAGAAGGTGAAATAAAAAACAAGCAGAGGACAAAAAGCATAAAAAGTGAGAAAGGAACAACAGGAGGAAAAGAAAAAAAATACAAGAAATGGAGAAGCGGAAACAAGGGAAACAAAGTCTACAAATGAATTAAGTCCTTTTTTCAGCACAGAAACTGAATGAGAGCAGACCGAGGCACCAGGCAGCAGCCACTGGTAGGTGGAGGCTCAGAGAAGGGGTGTGGGTTCCTGCAGAAGATGCACATGCTGCCCCAAGGTTCCCAGGCCCAGAATGCCACGCCTGCTCCCTCCATTCCTTGGGGGTAGGGAGAGTGGCATCCAGGTATTGCCATAAAGTGGCTTTCTGATTTTGGGTTTTAAGTTCCTTCCTCAAAGATGCCCAAAGCCCCTGGAGAGGAGTGCCTGCCTCTGCGGGACAGACTGGGTTATATAAATGGCTAATACTGCTCTAGGTTTGTGGGTGACAACCAGGCTTGGTAAGTCTAAGGGGCAAGCAGGAGTCATCTGCCATCAGGCTGCCCTATAGTAGAAAGGAACTCTGAGCCTGTGCAGGCAGCGCCTGACCCTGCAATGGGTTTGGGGGGCCCTGACATCTTTGATGCTTCCAATTCTGAGTCATGACAATTTGGGGGAAACATACACAGAGGAAACTTCCCCTGGTCCCTGTCGCTGTCCTGCGACCCCCATGTGCAGGCAGAACCAAGCCCATCTTCTCCCAGCCCTGCCATCTCTGTAGGGGATTCCAATGCCACTGCTGGGGAGATTGTCACGCTTTGGACTGTGAGACCAAAAGGGGGTGAACTGACAGGACATGTCAAAAACTTACAGGGACAATGTTGGTGAGAGTGGTGGACGGGGAACTGAGAGAGACAGTGTGCAGAGACATCTCTAGGGGGTCTGATGGCTACTCAAGGACGACGGAGAGAAGGTAGCAAGGGACCATCACAGAACTACAGGAGCACACACAGGGGAGACATAGGGCCTCGGGCCTATTTGGGGGTCAGTGTGTGGTCTATGAGAATAGGGCTTGAGAAATAATCTTGCTTTAGTCAACAGAAAGGCCAAATAGACACACTGTTGGTTCAGAGGCCATCCTACTTACTGTGCAGCTGAATAAATGTAGGTACACTTTTTTTGTCTTTTTGTAAAGCCCCCAGGGTTCTGCATAGTGCTTTGTGCGCAGTGAACTGGATACACTTCCAAACTAAAGCCAGAGACAGTGTGTGCGTGTGTGTATACACACGATGCTAATTATATCCAGTGTTCTAGATACACCAGCTGATGTGTGGGGACCAGGGAGAACGTTTTCTTTCCTAAAAAGTACACTCTTCCATACAGCTGATCTACAGTCAATCTTCTTGGTTTCAAAATGTAGCATCTGTGTTGAGGCTGAGAGTACCTGGATAGCCCCCATCAAATACCATGTCAGTGAATAAATACCCTGTTGCTTCCTGGGACTGATGTTAATGTTTGAAGAGGCTGTGGTGTGGAGGACAACAGCATCCATATTCATTAGCAAGGAACAATGCCAGAATACACAACCAGCAAACATCCAGAACAAAGAAGCAGGTGCCTGCACATGTATATTAAAGAATATGGGACAGGAGTAGTGGCTCATGCATGTAATCCTAGCTCTCTGGGAGCCGGAGGTGGGTGCATTGCCTGAGCTCAGGAGTGCGAGACCAGCCTGAGCCAGAGCGAGACCTCGTCTCTAAAAACAGCCATGCATTATGGCGGACACCTGCAGTCCCAGCTACTTGGGAGGCTGAGGCAAGGGAATCACTTAAGCCCAAGAGTTTGAGCTGTGACGCCACAGCACTCTACCAAGGGTGACAAAGTAGAGAAAAGTGTTTCTACTTTCTGGACATCACAAAATATAGCTTATAGCTCCCTTTGTGTAGACCACACCCTCGTATACCCTTTCTAATACAAAGGACAATAAGACATAATAGAATATTAAGAATAGAAATCAGAAAATGAAATGAGAAAAAGGGGACCTCAGGTGAAGAAAGTGTTTAGAGAAGCAACAGGTAGAAGGCAGATGTGGAGGGCCAGAGGACATCCCTCTGAAGGGGTCAGGTGAGCCACCAGAGTGCGTGGCCACTGCTTTCTTCTTTAGACTTTCCTGTATGCTCCAAGATTTCCATAATGAATGTATTATTACTTTTATAATCAGAAAAATACAGCCAATGAACATAATTTTCAAAAGAAGAAATGGGAGGGAAACCCCAATCAAACAAGGGAAGTTCTACTCCCAGACTTATCATCTGCCACAAGCATGTGGGGCCCAGGGGTGCTGCTCTGGATGATGATTTCTTTGCCTTTTATGGAGATGTGAGAAATAGATGATTTGGTTCACTGGGTCTAAGGACAAAGATATCGGCAAGCTTATGACAAATAGAAGTTTCTTGGCTTTTTAAAATTTCAGGGTAAAGGGTTTCAGTCTCTTGTTAACAGGCACTGTAGCTCTCACTTCTCAAGCCACTCCTGCATCCTCTGGACACCGGCCATCACTTCCGGGCTTCCACAGGGCTCAGACCAGGTTGGAGGCTTTCACTAGCAGGTCTTCATGCTCCTCCTAGTCCTCTCTGGTGCCTGCCTTTGACACTCTGCAAGCTTACCAGGCCCATTTCCACTTGGCAATAAGGCAGATCTTGCCCTCTGAAACAGCACTGTCTTTTGAAATGTGACCCTCCTACAGGTGGCTCTTTAGCTCACAAACTTGCCTGACACGGGGCAGACAAAACATTCACTGGATCTCAAAAAGCAGAATTCTGCCAGATAGTGAGGCCTGCTTCATCATTTTCCAGTGTGATGCATGAAGTCAGTATGCACACGGCTCTCGAGCTACTCCATCTGATCCTGACATTGGCTTCCTAGACTGGCCTTAGATCTCCATTTTCAGTGAGGGGTCTGAGGCCTCAAAGGAGTTAAACTCAGCAGAGCCTGGACTAGAACCAAAATCTTCCTTTCCTACTCTGTACTGCCTGCCCTCTTTAAAGGGCCAATAGAGGCTCTATGCAAACCTAACAAATGGTGGCTACTTGAAGCAGCTCGAGGAAGAACCTCCACCCCAAACATGGGCCGGGTACCATCCCTCCCTGCCTTGTCTTTGCAAGAGGCTCAGACAGAATTAGAAACCTAGCCAGGGAGGTGGTGAAGGCGAGACCTGGATTTAGGTCCCTCAGTTGGGTATTCCCACATGCCAACAGTTGTGGCAACAGCTGACAGGCTGGGAGAAAGAATGGACCAGGCTGTGACAAGCGCCCCCTTTCGGGACTTGTTCTTTCTGCATTTCTACCCCCCACTACTGCTTCCTCATAAAGGCCTTGCACAAGATCCCAACACACTGCAGCTTCCCCTCTCACCCTGTCTGAACACTGAATGAAATATTCGTATAGTCAGAAAAACCAAACAAGCAAACATACAAACCCTCAAGATACCCAGCTTGGATATTCATCTGAAATGTAGACAAAATCTGCTGCAGTCCTTTTGGTATTCAAAACCCCAAGATCCCTATCCCTGAGCTGCAGGGATAGAGAAGGGTCTGTGCCTTTCTCACAAGGAGAAGCAAAGATATGATTACAAAGACCAGAGGGGCCAGGTCAAAGGCCCAGCTCCAGCCACAGCCTGATGACCACCAAGGACAGCATACGCTGGGATGTGAGTCAGCCCTGCATTTCCAATTCTATCACTCAATCCTGGTGGGTTATATTTATCCCACTGGATTCTACATTGGTGTTACTATCAAAACAATTAGAAATACCTTATAAAAATCATGGGCTTATTTTAAGGGCAATATGAGAGGCTAATGATCTATACAAGGAATGTCCACTGAGCCCCTCTGATGCACCAGGCACTGAGCTAGCCATGCAGCAGCCCCACAGTTTTAAAGAGCCAAAGCAGGAAAAATTTTTCATTGGAAGCAACAGTGAGGGCAGTCAGGGAAGGAAAGCAAGTGGTTGGATCAGTATCAAAGATTCCTACACCAAAATAAAAGGGATAGCCAGGGTGCTAGTCTGGAGCTGTGCTCTAGTCCTGGGATCTGCTTCCCCCAACAGGCTCCCAGCTCCCCCTTGCTGGATGAAAGCACCATCACTACAGGCTTAGAGCTGGAGCAGTCGCTATAGCCATTGCCTAGCAGACCATGGGGATGGTCCGGTAAGGACACAACTAGAGCCCACAAGTCCCAGCCTGGAATATTGCATTTCCCCAGGAAAGGGTTAGGTCCTGGGGTATCCCCAGCCTAGTGTTGTGGAACTAGGAGGGAAAATAGCTGTTTATGAGCTGAGCCACCATTTATAACTGCACTTCCACATGGAAACACAGAATTCCAAATCATCAGGTTCAGGACATTATAGAATATTACCCTTTCAAAAGCTGGAAATTGGCGCCACATGTCTTCCCTCTTAATGCCCTGCAGTGTGCTTTGTGCACAAACACTGGGCAAGCACCTGGGGTTAGATTACTTCCCTTTCAGCTACACTTTTCAAACATCTTGCATATATAAAGACATTCTTGTTGGTTTTGACTTCCTTTTGACCTTTGAACAAGATGTTCCATCGTGTCAGGGACAGGAAAGAGACATACTCATTTCTCAGGAACATTTTGAGGTTCCACTTTTCTGCCATTCTGGGTCAGTCCTGTGTAGCCCTCAGCTTGCCAAGATGGACTCTCACATCTCACACTGGTTTTCGGCAGTAATGCCTCTATACCTACTGATAAAAAAAAAACCCAGCACTGGACCACTACCTTTTCAAATAATTCCTGCTGCAGACACTACAGAGTTTTTGTTCATATACAAAAGACCTGACTAAAAACTTGTAGAAGGCAAAGCATCGAGGGTTGGGAGAATTTCTTGGTGGTTCGGGTCTAAGGAATGGGGCCTTTATTGATTTTCTGCTCTGTCTTGTCAGGTTATGTGGTCTAAAGCAAGGGAAGCTCAACTGTTTTGCTGACTAAGATGGTACTTGACCATCTTGACGCTCCAGCCCAGGAAGCTTGGTTGGTCTGTACCAACACCATGCTCTGGGACAAGGCAGCCTTTGCACTGCACGACTGAGGTCCAGTCCAAAATCTGGGGGTAATGACCAACGCTGCGGCCCTGATAGGACAATGAGTAGCCTCTGCCTAGCCCTGCATGTTTTAGTTACACTAGAACAAATAGACTGGAAATCCTCAGAGGAAAACCACATCCCTTCTGAAATACTTGTGATTAAAAATATATGTAATTCGGCTTGGCGTCTGTGGCTCAACCGGCTAAGGTGCCAGCCACGTACGTGGATCCTGATAGGGATCCAAGTTGGCTGGTTTGCAATGTTGCAGGGAGGCAAGTGGGCATCATGAGAGTAGCACTGGTCCAGGAGGCCAGCATACCTACGACTGGGCTGAGGAGATGCCTGGTGCTACAAAAACTCAGTATAAAACGAATCTCTAGATTCGCAGGAAAAATGAAGGCAGCCCCAGACTCTACCACCCAAAATGCATGTATGAACATAAGAATTGAGAGCACACGCATGCGCACACATACACAGAAATGCTGGGAAACCTCAAGGATTTCAAAGTTCCTAAGCAAAACCAGAGCCAGGTTAACAAACACTTGGTCTGAGCAGGCAAATCAGCTTCCCTCAAATTAAGGGAATCAAACAAAACAAGGCAGGCACTCAGAGGCTGGGAGGGGGCTGGCTGGGGTAGCCTCTCTGCACCCCCACCTCCATCTTACCAGCAGCAGTGAAAGGCTGCTTTTTAGTCCTTTCTGTTACATTTCTAAACCTTTCACATTCTTTAAGTTTTGCTTTGAGACATATTAAATCAAGAGGTAAGGTCTGTGAAAGTAGAATTACATATATATAATATATATATATATATTTTTTGAGACAGAGCCTCAAGCTGTCACCCTGGATGGAGTGCCATGGCATCACAGCTCACAGCAACCTCTAATTCCTGGGCTCAAGTGAGTATCTTGCCTCTGCCTCCCAAGTAGCTGGGATTACAGGCGCCCACCACTATGCCCGGCCATTTTTTGGTTGCAGCCACCATTGTTGTTTGGCGGGCCCAGGCTGGATTTGAACCCGCCAGCTCAGGTGTACGTGGCTGGCGCCTTAGCCGGTTGAGCCACAGACGCCGAGCCGAATTACATATATTTTTAATCACAAGTATTTCAGAAGGGATGTGGTTTTCCTCTGAGGATTTCCAGTCTATTTGTTCTAGTGTAACTAAAACATGCAGGGCTGGGCAGAGGCTACTCATTGTCCTGGGGAAGAAGAGTGAGGAGGCGTGGCTGCCTGGGGACCCTTCCTCTCTAGCCTGAAGGTTATTTAATGTTTTCTTTTGAAATCACAAGGTCAAGCCATGTGAGGAAGGAAAAAGTGTTGTTCTCTCTACTCTCTGGCTCAAAAGTACCCTTTGGAAACAGGGAGTGACAAGAAGACCCCACTGAAGTCATACAGTGTGACCGGCAGAGCCCTGGTGAGGGATTAAGTGCCTGGATTCCTCTGGGCAGGAGATGGAAATCCCAACACATCCAGTGCTGGCCTGGAGCTCTGTCTCACCCCCTGGAGAAGCAGGATAGGCTGTGGCCCAGAAATGAGGCTTCTATGCGGCCTTTGGTGGGTGTAAAAGCAGAGGAGCAATCAGTTTTCAAACTTCAGGCTCTAGATTCCAAACGTAGCCCCATCCCCATATCGAATATTACCAAGTGCTCCAGAAATGAGACATCAGCACAAATGGAAAAGGGACCTAATTCTGGCATCTATGTCTTCTTCCTGGGAACAGGGCCCAAGACCCTTTTTCCGTTGCATGGAGTATATAAGTGACTCCCTTACATACATCAAGAAGAGATTGTCTCTTCGTACTTCCTGGGTAGGCAGTGGCAGCCTCTCTGTGGTGAGCAGAGCCCACAGGAAAAGCCCACGTTTACCTAAAAACACTAATGGGCCGGCAGAAGGGGAAGTGAGGGGTTGAGGAGGATTATCTTCAAGAAGTGGTCAAGATGGGGTGTCTCAGAGTTCAGAAGGCACATTGAGTTTCTCTTTTCTATTTATTTAATTTCCTCCTGGAATTTACTGGGATTCTAAATCCCAAAAGCTAGTAGCTGGAGTCTAGGGATGTAGACATGAAAACAGCTTGCCACTTTTCTCACTTGAACAATGGGGATAAAGAAAACAAATGAGACAGACACAGATGATTAGTGTGGCAATGGGTGTCCTGAGCTGGGAGGGAAGGGCAAATATGACTGCACAGAAATGGACTTTGACAGCTCCTTCTAGGAGATTCTGAATTTTAAAAAAGTCTTTAATACATCGAGATTCACTTAGAATCAATATGAACATTTCCTGGGAAGTGTTAGGAGGAGGCAGGAAAGCATTAGACAGGGAATGGGGTCTGTTAATTGGAATGTAAGCATCAGCCCTTTTACAGCATCAATGGCCATGGGTGCAGAGGTCCCTGAACACACCAGGAGCTTTGGGACACTGAAGGGAATCTTCATAGGGTGGAAAGCCACAGAAGCCTGGAACTGGGGAGCAGAGACAGCAATGATGCATCTCTCCAAGGAGACCAAGGGTCCCACCTTCCCTGATTTGGGGAGCTATTATTTTACAGTAAGAATCACAGCTTTGGTTTTTAAATGAATAGGCTATTAAATAACTATCTTAAAAGAAAAGGGTTAGGATAAGAAAAAAATGAGAGTGCTATCCTTGCCTGCTCTTCTGTTTTAAAACCACTTCTAGCCATGAAGCCTTTAAGGGAAGAGGAAGAGGTCAAACCACCCAACCAAGCGTACAGGGACACCAAGAAGATGCCAGAGTCTCCCCTACTGAACCTAAATGTCAGGCTCTTGGCATTCCTCTTGACACAATGGCAGTTTTTTCAGGAGGAAAACTGCCCAGAGCCCAGGAACAAGACTCATAGAGCAGTCATTTCTGAGTAAATACATATGGAATTCCTTTAAGTTAATGGTTCTCCCAGTTTAGAGGGCATAAAATGAGCTGGATAGTCGGTTAAAACACTAGGTCTTACCTCAGGAATATCTGATTTAGAAGCTCTGGGGGGTGGGGGGGGACTAAGAATTTGCATTTCAGACACTTTGAGAAATTATGCCTTAAGTTTTTCCTATCTTTGCTGCAAAGGAGTGCAAAGTTAAATCTTGGAAAAACAAGGAAGAAAGGCATCCATCTGTCAACCTGGCCTCCAGTTTTTTGAATTTGGGCAGAAATCACTATAAGAAAGCCTATCCCTAGCCTTCAGATCTTTGGTGGGCAATGTAAACACATTCTAACGAAAATGGGGAAGGCTGAGATTTTCATACATTTACTTCTTAAAATGTGGTTAGTAGTTATTGTTCTAGTGCAGTGGTTCTCAACCTTCCTAATGCCACGACCCTTTAATACAGTTTTTTAAGTTGTGATGCCCCCAAACATAAAATTATTTTCGTTGCTAGTTCATAACTATAATTTTGCAACTGTTATGAATTGTAATGTAAATATCTGATATGCAGAAGACCCCCAAAGGGGTCGCGACCCACAGGTTGAGAACTGTTGTTCTAATGGATGTGATATCTACCAGCTATGAGAGATGAAATTCACATGTCATGATGGAGGGTGTGTGTGTTGCTATCAAACAATCAAACAATATTAGGGGAACCAGGATGCAGATGCAAGGTTGATGAGATAAGATAGGGGAGATTTTATCATAAAATATTAAAATAACCCCAAAGGGGTTAGCTCAAACCCTCCCCTGGAATATATATGGGTAGTGAAGAGATCTGGCACAATGCTCCATTTTGAGCTGGAAAAGGGTCCGTGCTTTTGCCACTGGTTATCAGGTTGACTTTTCTTTGTTTTTATGAGCAAGGACTGGGGAGAGCAGGAGGGGAAAGGGTATCAGCGGGGTTAGTGTCAGCAATAGATGCTGCTATACATACCACCCAGATGCAAGTCGATGAGGTCACTGTAATAAGACTCTCCCCAATAGTCTACAACAAGGAATTGGTGAAGAGAGAGTTATTCAATCAGATAACCCTCTTGTCCCCATATCCAAAGCATGAAGCATAAGAAACACAGAGATACAATAAGAAGGCAGAGAGGGACAGCAGAAAAACATGTATCTTTACAAGTACGTTGTATCCTCTAGGTGTATGAATGCTCCACCTGCACACCTTATGGTGGGGAAATTAAGCAAAACCACTGGTGATGGAGTTAATAGCCATTATCAATATGATTCCTGTTTATACCTCAGATCAGTTGTTGGAAACTCCAACCCAGCTGGGACTCAACTGGATCTAACCAGGAAAATTTTTAAAAGTTCAAGGGCAGATCAAGGCTACTTACTTCCTTAGTTATTGTATATTAGAAGCCCCAGGCTGAGGGGCTGGAGATAAGATGCAAACATCATATAAAAGCTCTGCAAGAATGCCAGTCCTTATTTTAAGTGCAGTCAGAGCTTTCCCAAGAATTCACAGGTGACCCCATTGGTGAAAATATCAAACTTCTTGCAGAATCACTTTAGTTGAATGGGTTTGAGATGAAGGAGGAGCTCCTGTTTCCTCTGAGGTTTAGTCCCCCGACTTCAGTCAGGCTTCTCTTTACAAGTGGGAATGAGTTGTGGCTTATGCAGAGTTCTTTCCCCAACTATCTGCCTGAAGGCTCGTGGAGGTGTGTTGGCCACAGGCAACCCTAGCCTGGTAGCTCAGCCTGTGTTGGGTTTCCCCCCACTCCTGAGATGCAAGAACTGGGCACTGTGAGGGGCTGGTTTGAGCAGGCGATCCTCATCTCCCCAAAACAATAAAGAGGTGCAGAGCACAACATTCAGCTGTTACTGTGTGACCCTTCCTCCAAACATTACACTCTGAAGGCCGATCCTGGCAGCCTTTTGTTCTACCTGAAGGTCTGCCCTGAAAGAACAGACGAATTAGACAGCAGAATGCAATGCTGCAATGGGTTTTCAACTCATGCTCCAGGCTGATCCAGTGGTTGTCATCCAGAAACCAAAATTGTTCCCCAGAAATCACGTAAATCTTGGTCTTGCCCTAGGCTCAAAGGCTTGGAAGCTAAGCCTCATGGCCTGGATATATACATAAACTTTAGAGAAACTGAGATGAACAGGATAGCAGGTCTGCATCAGATCTCTTCTCTGGAAGGAAAGCTTGGCTAACAAAGTCTAATGCCCTCAGACAGTGATGGAAGCTTGAGACCAACAAGTGAGACAGAATTGTCATGTTCTGGAGAGCTAAGTACAGCCCTCAGGGAAGGGTCCTAATGTTGGAAGACTCCAGATTATCATGCTCAGCTGAGGCTGCCTTCTTCAGGGTTCAGCCAAGTGCAAGAAGACCATGGAGCAGAAAGGAATGCAGAAGCAGGAGAAAAGGGAGTGGCCAGTGTGCACACGTGAGCTCCAAAGATGGTGTCTGCCAAGCAGGTGCAGGGCCACTGGGAGTTCTGACATTGGACCAGCCTTGGAAGTGATACATTTGCATAAGAGGAGAAAATAACATATCTGAAAGTACATTCTTATCATAGGAGTCACTATATCCTCAGACTCTCTCAAATGCACTATGGTGAACTATCCCAAAGCTCATCTTTAAAAAAAGAGCAGATGTGTCTTTGGACTGAGGTTTTTGGTGAGGACTTACCTAAAGGAAGGAATTTGGACTAGCAGTGGTTTTCAAACTTCTGTGGAAGCCTAGGAGTCTTCAAAAGGCATTTTAGGAGTCTCCTGAATGCCTGATTTGCAAATACTTTTTAACTCTTTTAAAAGACTTAAATAAATTACTTTCATATGATACATAATCCCAACTTTAAACCGACCAAAAACCTAACACATTGATCTGTGCTGCCCTAGGCGAAGGCATTTTTGTGGGGCCCTCCGGACTAAGGTTCTCCTGCTCTGTGTGTGTGCAAGTACCTGAACTCTCCAGAAATGCAAAAGCGAAAGGAAGTTTTATTTACTCAAGTTCTGGCCTACAAATACAGTGCTTGCGTGACAGTGTACAGGGACCAGTGAGGGGAGTCACAGCTCAGGGAGATACCCACCCCTTGGCATGTTCTTGTCAGCAAGGTCCTTTTAGTAGGTAATACAATATGTGACAATATCACAGCACAGTTGGGTTTTTCTGCTTATGTTTGGGAGCTTATTGTCTAAAGACTTATTCTTTATAAGGAATATGAACTGCTATTAGATTTCTTACGATTTAGCTGTGAAAAAAATGTTATTGCTCCATTTTTAGCATTTATCATCTTTATCATTTAAACTGCAGATATCCTGAGATTTCTAAGTGAGCTGTTTAAACAAACCAGTTACCACTGATAGCAACTACAGTGCAGCTGTGTGCACCAGGGTCCACTAACACTATACCCCAGCAAGGAACTGCGTGTTGAGGCTTTCTACTGTCACCTGCTTTAAAATTTGCATTTATTAACATTTTGAGTAATTCCTTTTTATTTTAAACTTTAAACAATTCTGCTGCTAAAAAACAAGTTTGAAAACCACTGACTCTGATGAAATTCAGGTTGTATATTTAAACAACCAGGAGGAAGAATTTTGGCAAAATTCTAGGCCAGTCTTCAATACCATATAATCTTCTGACCCATTCACAAAAGCTTCGATAACATAGCCTGTTACAGAAGTATTGAAGGATGCTTTTAGAGTCAAACTGCATGGCAGCCAGTAAGCAGTTCAGGGGACCCACCTGAACCTCAGAACCCAGTGAGGGAGGAGGACAGGAGGACCACCTTCTCTTCCTGGAGGCTGCGGAATATGAAATGCACACACCTACTGAGCTATTCTGACTATGTGTGCGGAGATCTATACATCACTTTCCATGTTGGCAGAAGTAATTTGTCAAGAAGAGTAAGGAGGAATGATGATAGGCCCAGGCTCCCTCCAGATACCTTCTGAAAGAAGAGGAAAGCCAAGAGGGCAGGGCTGTGGGCCAGGGTGCAGCCAAACTCTGGGCATTTCTGATGACTTGGGGCAGGCTTAATCAAGGAGGCTAAGTCAGAGCATGCAGGGTTGGGGAGGGAGGGCCCATAGGGTGGTGGGGGACACCACAGGCTCACTAGACAGCCTAACTCCTTTTGAGGCGAACCTGAATCGCCATTTCTTGCCAGTGCTTGTCTTGCGGTAACATATCCCAGTCTTTTTGGTGTACTGGATACTATGTGGCTCAAGTTTTTGCATTTCCTTTGGTGGCCTGGGCTTCAAGTATTAAGTCCAACATCAGGTGAGACGCAAAACCAAGAACATCCACATCCTTATCTTTCTCCCACATCCCATCTCTTCACCTGAAGGTCATTGCTGGGTTGATGGATAAGCTGCAATTTCTAGGCTTTAAAAGGCCTACAAAAGGAGAGCTAGTTTTATGTCTGACTCCCTTACTCCCTTTGATATGAACTTTAGTCCTACAGAAACACAAAAACTTGTCTTGACACCAGAACACACTATGAGGTCAGTCCCTTGGTCAGTTTTCAAGCAAGATCAGATGGTAGCAGCTGATCCTGCTATTGGCGGCCTCTGCCCAGTTCTTCCATTTCACAAGACATCCTGCCTGCCAAGAGAGGTACCACCCGCTCCTCTCTGCCACATTCAAGTAGGAAGCAATGAAAGGTCACCACCTTTCTTTATCTCCAGCCCTCACAAGTTGAATACTGAACCTGTGGGTCTTGTGTTCTCTATAAAGAAATGGAGGTTCCCCCACCCAGATACGTTGACACGTGGAGACTTAAGCAAGCAGAGAGCAGAGAACCCCTGGGGCTGGGGTTACAGCTGGCGCTGGACCAGTGGCTTCAAGGTCCTGAAACAACAGGGCTTCCTAGGCCCTTGGGACCAGAGTGACTCTGGCATTCCCTTGCTTTCTCTGCAAGCAAATGGTGTTGAGCCTAAACCCACTGTTTACTTGGGAGGAAGAGTGGGTGTGACTGTACCCCACACTTCAGCTCCTCCCTGCCAGGAGCAACAGCAGCCTGTCAAGGTCCCCTGAGCCTCCAGACCTGCTCTGAGTGACTGGCCATTACTCAACATAGCCTGAGTGCTCCCTGGGAAGTCTGTGTGCACCAAAAGTGGCCATCTGCTCCCAACAGGCAATGGTCAGGGCTCTGTGGAATTGTGTCCTTAAGCACTCTGTCCAGCATGGGCAGGAAGGGCTCAGGACCTAAAGGCAAGAGGTGGGGGCCTGCTTAGTGCAGTTCTGTGATGGCTCCTTGTAGTACAATCTCCCTCATTCCCAGGTATTTTCTCCTAGAGAAGAGAGTGGGGTGGGAAAGGCAGTGGTGGAGGAGGCCCAGTACTTGCCATCAGCAGATGCTGGGGACTGAGACTCCACTCTATGGGGAAGTGGCAAGCTGTAAGAGGGGCCGAGTAGCAGGTCCAGGTCTTGGGGTCATCCCAGACACAGACATTTTTCTTTTCTTTTGCTTAATAGTTAGCCCCAAATCTCAGTGATGAATGGACCCAGAAAATCCTGTTAGAAAAGGAGCTAAATTCCAGATGAAGTGATGCAAAACTAGCCTGCTACAGTGGGGAGGGAGGGCTTTCCAGAAGCAAACCTCCTCACCGAGGGGCCAGATAGTACCTGCTTCGCCTCGGAGCGCCTTCTCCACAGCAACCCCTCTTTCCTCCAGCTGCCGCTGTCTCTCCTCCACCTGTTCCAGCTGCCGCTGGATGATCTGCCAACAAACAGAGCTTCATGAGCACCCAGCTGTCTCTGACCTCTAGATTTCAGGAGGAAAAGTAACGACACAAACACAAAAAGGGAAAAAAAACATGATGCTGCAGCTCTGGAAAAGGCTCTAGTCTGTGGGCATGTGCTCAGAGCGTGGTGTGGAAACCTCCTGCCTCAGGACCCCTGCTTGTCACTTGTGCAGACTCTAGGCCCTCGGCCATGGTCAGTCAACGCCAAGGCCTGTGAATGCATGTAAATTAGTGATTAGCATCTCCTGGGGCAATCCAAGAACAGGAAGTGGGCACACTCTCCCACAGGAAGGAGCTAACCACTGTAACCTCAAACCTTTCTGACAGGAAGATACTAAAGTGCTGGAAGAAATTCCTGGAGAGTACAGTGAAAATCCCGCCTTTATAAGTTAAAAAATTAGGGTGGCGCCTGTGGCTCAGTGAGTAGGGCACCAGCCCCATATGCCAAGTGTGGCGGGTTCAAACCCGGTCCTGGCCAAACTGCAACAAAAAAATAGCCGGGCATTGTGGTGGCGCCTGTAGTCCCAGCCACTCGGGAGTCTGAGGCAAGAGAATCGCCTAAGCCCAGGAGTTGGAGGTTGCTGTGAGCTGTGTGATGCCACAGCACTCTACCAAGGGTGATAAAGTGAGACTCTGTCTCTACCAAAAATAAATAAATAAATAAATAAATGATCTGTGTACCTGAAAACAGAGGCTGGTAAATGGAAGAGCTCTCTCATCTCACCCAAAGTCCCAGGCCCACCAGACGCTGAGAGGCCACAAACTTACTCTTGACAACAGTTCTTAAAACTGAACTAGTTGACTTTACAGTGATTACTCTGGAAGCCTAAGGAAGGTAGGAAGCTCAAAGCCACTCCACTTTTTACCAGCATCTCCACAGAGGTAAGGCCTCTGTCTCTGCCTCAAGCCAAAGGTATTCTGGGCCTAAAATCTTGGCTGACAAGGATACCCAAATACCTGTGCTCTGTCTTTTTGGCCTGCCCTTGCTGTAGATGAGGACCAGCTGGGGGAACAAGAGGATGCTGCCACTAGACATTTCCATTTGCGTGTGTCCTGGTCCCACCCCCTGCTGCTTTACCTGGGCTCGGTGCAGCCGCTTAAGCTCCTCTTGCTTGGCCTGTCTCCGAGCTGCCTTTTGCACGCGCCGGGTCAGCTTGGCATTCAGTTCCTCCTCAGTGTAGGTTCTTGGCTAGAGAGAACAAGAGACATCCCCTCAGTCAGGTGCATGCACAACCGAGATAGGCCTGGGCAGCAGGGGCGCAGAGAGGGCTGTCCCCGAATTTGGAGCTGGTGGCCTGGCAAGCAGAGTGCCAGCAGGGCAGGGGGTCACAACAGATGAGGGCATGAAGCCTGCAGACCCCCCCAGCCTGCAGCAGCCCTCAACGCCATAGGACACAACTACAGATCCACAAAGTGAGACCTTTCCCCTCTGTGACAGGGACAAGAGGCTGAGTGAGGACTGTTAGGAAATTAAAACAGCAACAGGTGATCACTGAGATCACCTGTTTCCAAATGAAGATGTCTGCTCTTTTTAAGACTTTGTGGGGGTAAAAATATTGGTAGACTATTTCCCCAAGCCTCCTGCTTCTAGAAAGCTTATAGGGAAAGAAAAAAAAAAGAGAACCATTAGGATTCTTTTATTTTCTTGTTTGGTATCAAAAACCACTTTCTTCAAATGAACGGTATTCATTAGGTTCTTCTAAGAAGTGACACCGGATGTAGAGAAAACAGGGATGCTTCTCTGCTAAGTCTGGGTGAACCCCAAACTATTAAGTCTGAAGAAGAGCGCATCTCTGTAGAGAGCATGTGCACTGACTGTGGGCTCCGCACAGGTGACAGGTGGCTGCCGAGCAGAGGGAGGACACAGCCTGGTCAGTGTTGTTGTGTCTAGTGCCATCAAGAATTGAGCAGGCAATAGCCCAAAACCAGCACAAGTCCACTGATGGAACTGTCTGAGTCCATCTGCCAACCAGAGCAAGAATGGCCGAAAGGACTGTCAGACACTCTGAGCAAACACTGGGCAACCACAGAGAGGCCAAGGTTGGGAGTTTGCCTTTACTCACAATATCTTCTTTACTGCCTCTGAGAAAACTAAACCACTCAGGAGTGTAGATCCTAATATTTACTCGAAGAGCTCACACTAGAGGGGGGTCCCCTGTGTAGGTGGTCCTAAGGGTCCTCAGTGGTGTTTCCATGCCCTGAGCATCTCCCCTGGCTCTTCATAGAGCAGAGCACTGGTGAGCTGCCTGTCTCGGGGGTGCCGAGTCCCACAGGCACAGCTCTGTATCCCACCCGGGCACCTGGAGCAAAATGACCACATGCACTCCAATCGTGAAGAGCAGGTCTCTCATCCTCCTTCTCTCTCCTGACACAGCTAAACTAAGTCCTGCTGCCAATGTCTGCTGTGCCCCATGCATGGATGAACAGTTAGTGCGGATGTGGCTGGGGCCAGGGCAGAGCTGCTCGGTGGTTAATCAGGCATGCAACAGTGACCAGTCAATGGGAATGAGACACTACCTTTGATGTATATGATCTCCTGAATGCCAAGGCGTGTGGTACATAAATCGACTTTTAAGGGAATGGCAACGGAAAACAAAACAGAATGGTAATAATAATAATGATTAAAAATTAAAAAATAGAACACAGAAATGGAGCAAAATCAGTTAGAAGTTTAAAACAAACACAAGACTTAAAACACACATGATTATTTTTCACAGGACCGCCTACGGAGAAAGCTGGAATTAAAGATCCTGGCAGCAGTGTCTGGATGAATCTCAGTTTTGAATAAAGCCAGGGTTCACTTTTCTACTCACTGAGTTTGATCAGCTCATTCCTCTCCACCCCCGCATCTTCACTTGTCTCTATCTCTTTTGTATATATAGTCAGAACTGTTTAAATACGCATTTACAAATGCCATTTCTCCTTGAGTGACCCATTTGCTTACGAAGTTTAGACCACTCTTCCTGCTGACTGGGGACAGCTAGGGGTTCCTGTCATCAGAGATAGATGCAAACACAAAGCAAAACTCAGCAATGAATCAAACATTCTCTTCTGAAAGGCTGTCTCCTGCAGTGTTCCTGACCAGGGCCACAGGGGGTTTCTCTTGATTGTACACAGTGAAAGGGAACCGTTATTCACAGAAAGTGTTCTTCAGACAGTAATGTGAACCTCTTCTCACCCCACTAAGCCTTGAGCAGAGCTGCTCCCAGAACTGAGGCAAGTTCTATTTCCTTTTCTGGTTTTCATATTGCCTGGCTAAAAGGCAATAAAGGAATGAGGGAGGGTGGTGGTTCAAACTCAAGGAGGCCCGCTGTGCTGAGAGGTCTTGAGAGCTCTAGGATGGCTACAACCTTGGCCACCCTTGCTGCTTCTCTGAGCATCAGTGGGGTCAACCTAGTGGCAACCTACAGCTCACCAGCACATTGGACTAGTGAAAGATAAGTCTGTCTCCTTCAACTCTAAGCATGTATGTCCTGCCTCAGGCTACCCATCTCTCTCACAATCAAAGAGAGAGGAAGAATGACATTATTGGAAAAAGCCAGCTTAAAAAAAAAAAAGGGCCAGGTATGGTGGTAATCTCAGCACTTTGGGAGACTAAGGCAGGAGGATTGCTTGAGCTCAAGAGTTTAGAGACTGGCCTGGACAACATAGTGATATACTGTCTCTACAAAAAATTCTTAAGTATTGACAATGAAATGTTAAAGAAGAAAAAATTTATAAATGAGTTGGATGTGGTGGCATCCATCCTATCCAGCTTCTTGGGAACCACTTCACTCTACCCTGGGCAACAGAGGCAGACCCGGTCTCAAAAAAAAAAGGCTTGGCTCCCATAGCTCAATGAGTAGGGTGCCGGCCACATACACTGAAGCTGGCAGGTTCAAGCTTGGCATGGGCCTGCTAAAACAACAATGACAACTGCAACCAAAAAATAGCCAAGCGTTAGGGCGGGTGCCTGTAGTCCCAGCTACTCGGGAGGTTGAGGCAAGAGAATTGCTTAAGCCCAGGAGTTTGAGGTTGCTATAAGCTGTGATGCCACGGCACTCTACCGAGGGCGACATAGTGAGACTCCAATCTAAAAAAAAAAAAGATTGCGACATAGTGAGACTCCAATCTAAAAAAAAAAAGAGATTTTCCTAAGCAGCATGCAAAAATTTCACAGGAACTATAACATAAGGAATGACATTAACCTTCACCTGTGGCTGATGTCAAAATTAAAGGGGGGGAGGCAGCACTGGCTTCTCCGTAATTTACCCATTTCTGAGGCTAGCACCAGCTCTGCAAAGGTGATGACCAGAAGGGTGAGATCTGGACCCATCTCTGGTGGGCCCAAGAGGAGAAGGCCAGCATAAGAGCTGAGTGGGAACCACCAGGCAAGGCAGCCAGTACCACAGTGCTCAAGGAGTAGCCAAGTTAGTTGTATTTCAAGTCGGGTTAAAGCAAAGAAAAGAGGGAAACACAAGTTCTCTCTTGGTTGGTAGGGATACAGATAATCTGCATTATCTTTTCTAAAAGGAACATTTTATTTTAATTTTTTGTAGAGACAGAGTCTCACTTTATCGCCCTCGGTAGAGTACCATGGCGTCACAGAGCTCACTGCAACCGACTGAGACACAGGCACCGCCCTAATGAACATTTTAAATAAAAATATTTTGAGTGGACTTCTTTTCCCCTAACAAAACAAAACCCAGGCACTTGTCTCCCAGGTGCCTGACCCAGGTGGGGCTTGTGAGGAAGCGGAGCCATCTCCTCCATTGGTGACACCACAGCAGGCCATGCCTGGGGCCCAGCTTTGTGAGCAAGAGGCTCCCCCTCGAGTCAGGTCCAATCCCATTCTCTCACTTATTCCAATTCCCAGTAAGTGTAGGGCATCCTGTTCCCATACTTATTTTAAAAATTTCAAATCTACATAAAAGTTGAAAGAAGGTGATAATGAACACCAGGATACCTTTTACCTATATTTGCCAAATGTTAACATTCACCACATGCTTTATATACAGGTGTATATATGTATATATGGACGTTTATATAACCTATTTTCCTGAATCATTTGTAGACATCATGATCCTTCATTCCTCAAAATTGTAGTATATACTTCTAAGAAAGATAGTTTCCTACATAATTACCTTTATCACCTGCAAGGAACCTAACATTGATCTAATGTATATTTATAACTATCACACAGTCCATGATCAAATTTCCTTAATTGTTCTAAAAATGTTTTATATATATATATATATTTTTTTTTTCTTTTTTTTTTTAAATGAGACAAGGTCTCACTCTGTCACCTGGGTTAGAGTATAGTGCCTTCAACATAGCTCACTGTAGCCTTAAACTCCTGGGCTCATGATCCTCCTGCCTCAGCCTCCCTGAGTAGCTGGGAGTATATGTATATATCACCATACTAATTTTTAAATTTTTTGTAGAGATGGGGTCTTGCAATGTTGTCCAGGCTGGTCTCAAATTCTTGGTCTCAAGTGATCCTCTTACCTTGGTTTCCCAAAGTGCTTGGGATTATAGACATGAGCCACCACACCCAGTTTTTATGGCTGTTTTGTTTTGGTTTGTTTTCCTGCTTTAGCATCCATGTCTTGAAATTACATAGTGCTCTGTTCTTGCTTAGGCTGATTCCACACCACGGTGGGAGTCAGGTCAGCTGTTTCCTAGCTTAGCCATCTGAGCTCAGTCATCTCCTAGGCCTGACTTTGGCTTTGATATTTCCTGTGTGATCTCTAGCAAATGGCTTTGCCTCTGTGTGCATACCTGGATCATGGGGTCTCTAAGACTTATATGGTTCTAAGCTCCCATGACTGGTGTCCAAGATTGTTTATGTGGACAGGGGAAGAACTTGTTCCTCATGCTTGCTTGGTCCTAGGAGAGGATGACTGAGACAAAAGCCTTGGCCTTGACCCAGCTCAGGTAGCTGCTGCTCAGCATCTCAGCAGGTATTTAATGGAGAAAAAGTAGAGACACCTGCACACAACAAAACTTCCATTTCTGACCAACACAACAGAACTGGCTGAATGTCATCCTCATAGTGACCAATGAGGCAAAGTGTATCTTGGACCACATTCTCTTTTCTTCTCAGACTCCCCTAGGGACTCCCTAAAAGTGTAGTAACTGCCCAGCAAGAAGACCCCTAAAGGCTCCTAACTTTTTCAGCCTGAGTCCCCATCCATCTCATACCTGCCCCCTACTTATTGGTTTAATTCTGAGAACAGGTTACAAGGAAGTTCTCTGAGTTCCCTGACCCCCCTGGCCGGATTGAAACAACAGTGAAAACCCACTCAAGCAGTTTCCCAAGCTATTAAGTCTCCCAAGCCAAGTTAGTTTTCGTGCCAACTGCCACGATGCGACCCCCTGTGCCAGCCCCATGACTGTAGCCCCACCCCAAGAACCACCATGAGGTAACCTCCTGAGCTAACCACCTGACTGTAACCCCGCCCTGTAACTGGACACATTCCTCCTTTTTATATGCTTACTTTGCCACATCAGCACAAAAAGGGTATAAAAGGCTGCCTGCATTTCTCTTCAAGGCTGTTTGCCCTTTGGGGCAGTGGTCCACCTGTGCAGGTATAAATAAATCATTACCTGATTTGAGCCTAGAGTGAGCCTGTGTTTTCTTATGGGTGGCCAGAGTTACAACAAAAGCAGCACTTATCCTTGGGGTTGGGCTGTATTTAGGGATCCACACAAATCCAGAAGCAATTCTCAGCTCAGTCCCACCAGGGGCACATTCAACCAGATCCAAGGGAGAATGCAGACTCCCAAACCTTTACTCAGCATTGGCCTGGCTCTAGGTGTCTTTCTAAGACTGTGGACAAAGAGCTAGCTAGCACAGCCAGAGGAGACAAATATATCAAGGAGATGAGAAATAAAGTGACTAGCTTTCTCCAGTGGGCCAAGTTACTTAAAGAGGAACTACATCAGGCTGGGAGGAGTGAACTGGAAATGGGCTATAGAAGCCACCTTCACCAGGCAGGCCTGTGCAGGGGCTGAGGTCCACCATGACTCCACTCTGGCTAGTCTACTGACCAACAGTTCAAGAATCCCTGGAAGACAAATGAGTGGGCAGGTTCAAGTCCAACCCCAGAGAAGCCATGTAAAGAAAGTACGTAATGTCCTGGGGGAGCTCTACATTCAAAACTGAACGTAGGGCCAGGCATGGTGACTCACACCTGTAATCCTAACACTCTGGGAGGCTGAAGCATGTGGATTGTTTGAGCTCAGGAGTTCAAGACCCCATCTCTACTAAAAATAGAACAACTAGCCAGGCATGGTGGTGCTCACGTGTAGTTCCAACTACTCAGGAGGGTAAGGCAAGAGGATCGCTTGAGCCAAAGAATTTGAGGTTGCTGTGAGCTATGACACCACTGCACTCTACCCAGGGTGACAGAGTGAGACTCTATCTCAATATAAAATAAAACCTGTGGAGGTAGGAGGAGCCAGGCCTTCACCTTGCCTAGAAGGGTGAGCCTGTGCCACAAGGCTGGAGAGACGAGGTGGAGAGTAGAGTGGGACAGCTTCTCCTGACTGCCAAGCCACCAGGGCTGTCTGGGTTTCAGTTCTCACCCTAGCACTATCTCGGACATGGGTGCCCTTTGGAACTTGCTAGAATTCCCTCCTCTAACAGCACTGTATCGAAGAATCCTTAGAAATCAGAAGACTAAACAAGTACCTGAGGGAGGCTCGTGATAAAGAAGCCTCCACACTGAGACTTACTCCTTAGGGTCAGGCCTGCCACACCTCTTCCTGAGCCCTGAGCAGTGGGAGGGCCAAGGCAGACCCAGCATGTACCCTGCTTGGGTTCCTGAGCAATTCTTTAAGACCAGAAATTCCTCTCTAATTAACAAATCGCTGAGCAGCAACATTACCAGGTATATCCTTCAGCACCTGCCTCAGCCGCCAGCGCCTCTCCACGTCCTATTGCCCCATTCACGACCCCAAGCCTTTACCCTGCCACTCTGGGGGCTGGAGGATGCCCTGCACTATACAGGACTTTCAGAAGAAAAACAGAACAAATGGACAATGCCAGGCTTCCCAAAGGTGAAGAGAGACTATAAGCATGGAATGCCTCTGGTCTTTTCTTCACAAGAACTCCTATTGTGAAGGAAGCACAACTCCTAGACGCTCACTTAAAAAGCCCACAAGGACGGTGTGGTAGCTCATGCCTGTAATCCTAACAATCTGGGAGGCTGAGGCAGGTGGACTGCTTAAACTCACGAGTTTGAGACCAGCCTGAGCAAAAGCGAGACTCCATCTCTATGAAAACTAGAAAAAATTGAGGCAAGAGGATTGCTTGAGCCTGAGTTGGAGTTTGCTGTGAGCTATGACACCATGGCCCTCTATCTAGGGTGACTGCTTGAGACCCTGTCTCTAAAAATAAATGAATAAATAAATAAACAGCCCATGAGAAGACTTCCTTTTCTGTCTTCTCTTGGGACCATGGAAGCCCATGTGACTAGACCACACACCTCTCGCTTGGACTTCTGGGAGGCCCTCTCGAGGATGTCATCACTGGAAAGATCTGAGTCCTCTGAGAAACTCAGTTGGCGCCGGAGCTGCAGCTCTGTGAGAGGAAAGGAGAGAAGAGGCCCAGTGAGGACAGTGGCCAGCCTGCCAGCACATGGTTTTCTTTGCCATGCACGACCTGGCAGATGGGGTGAACAGGTGACTTCTTTTTAATTTTAGAGATTCTCAACCCATACTGAGGGGCAGTAGCTGGGATGTGCCAGCAGCTGTACCCACTATCAGGGTCAGTAGCTGTACCCACTATCAGGGTACAGGCAGAGCCCAAACTATCTTGCCCAGTCCCCCAGGCAGTCCCGCACTCCACAGGCCTCCTGGGGTTGTGTGACTTCAAGAAGGGCACAAACCTTCAAAGTCTCCCTTACTTAGTCTCCCTTACTCATTCTATTTTTAGAACGATTCCATTAAGCAGGGGCATACCCTATGACTCTGGTGATCTGTAGTTTCATTCCCCCCAACAGCAGCACAGCACCTAAGAAGTCTTGGGGGGCAGCATGTCAAAGTGGCTCTTTTGAAAACACCAAATGCCCAGAGACAATAACCTTCTGCTCTGCCCACAGGATCCCCTTGGCTCCAACCCACCTGTCCGCACGACGGGAGGCATCCTGTGCTTGCCAGAGTCCACTGTGGCGCCACTGGAAGGGGTGCTGGGGCAGGATTTGTCATCAGCCTTCTTCTTTTTGTCCTTCTTATACCCGGAGAAGACCGACTTCCACAAGGACTTGGGCTTGGAGGCTGCTTCCTCCAGGAGGCTGGTACTGGGTTTCTCCAGGGGCCGGCCCTCACCTTTGGGCTTCTTCTCTTTCTTGTTTCTGCGGGGGGAGAAGAGTGATGACCTCTTCTTGCTCTTCCCACTGGAGCCCTCAGATGAAGTGACAGAACCATCTGGGCCACCCGAGTCTGACGGAGGGGAGAGGGCTTCCTCACTGAGGGCTCCATGTTTCAGAGTGGGCTCTTCAGAGCCTTTGAGGGTGGGACGTCCAGGAGATTCGGCCCCACGGTCCTTGCCCTGGGAGAGCACTGAGGCTGCCTTTCGAGACCTGGGGGCCCCGGCTGCCACCTGCACTTCCTGCATCCTGCTCAGCTGCTTGGCCATGGCGTCCCGCAGTGCCTGGCTCTTCACAGACTTCTCCCTGGCTCGCATGCGCTCCTCAGCCAGTTCCTTGGCCTCTGGAGAGACCACGGGCAGTGCCCTCTTCTGCAGCTGGGCAGCACCCTCCAAGGTAGGCAACCTCCCATTCTCCTTGGCTGGGGGCAAGTGGAGGGCTTTCTCAGGGCGCGACCAGCAGGAGGGGGGTGTGAAGAACTTCTCCTGTATACTCGAGTCCTCGGTCTTGTCGTCATACGTGTCTTCCACATCATCTGCAAAGGGGATCTCATCTACGCTCTCCACAAATGACTTCCGCACCTCATCCCGGGGGGCCTGGGCAGGCTCTCGGGGGGGTCGTATAAATGTGGCAGGTGGGGGTGGTGGGGCCACCGAGGCCTTAGGCTGGGTTTCCTTGTGCTCACAGGGCCTCCTCCGCAGAGTGGCGGGCTCCTCACCCGGGGGTGGGGGAGGCGGCGGGCTGGAGGGTGGGGTGAGCATGGCGGAGTCCGAGGTGTTGAAGCTCTGGCTCCCCAGGGTCTTCATGTTGGAGGAGCTACCGTGAAGGCCCAGACCAGAGCTGCTGGACAGGTCCCTGCGCTCCTCCTGGGAGCTTCTCAGCTCTCGGTCAGATGGTGATTTGGGAGTTGGCGGGGAGGGCTGGTCACCCTCTGACTTTGGCAGGCCCAGCCTTTGAGGAACAGATGGAGGTTTTAGAAGATAGAGCCCCTCATCCTGAGGGGACTTTTCAACTGAATAGGCCTTTACGGTGACTGGCTTAAAGGCAGGTGAGGGGAAGCTGGGCTCAGGACCCTTGCTGCGATCCACAGGCATGAGCCCGAGGCTGCGGCGAATCTCGGCGCTTTTCATCCAGAACTCTTCCACAAGGTCATTCCGTTTGAGGGCCTCGTCCACAGGGAGAGGGCTGCCCAATTTGTCCCTGGAGGCAGCTTGGCTTTTGACAGGAAGCGGGGTGAGGGGGGTGGATGTTTTGGCTGGAACAGGCTGAAAGCGTATGGGGGACAAGGTGGGGGATGGGATGGTGGCCTCAGAGGACGGCTGAGGCTGGGAGCAGATGGGGAGCGGTGTAGAAGAGGGTGCAGAGGTGGCCAAGGGAGACAGAGGTGGCGGGCTCCCTGGTGAGGCTGGGGTCCTGGTTTCTGGCAGAGCCACTGGCTGAGACCGGATAGGAGAGTACATAGCGTTAGGATCAGTGGGGGCTTCAGCTCTGGGCTTCTCTTTGGGAAGCAAAGGTTCAGGGAAAAAGCGCTCCTCAGGTGACTTCACCTTGATAGCAAGTGGGATCTGGGGCCCCTGCAGAAAGACAGACAGAAGCCACTTAAAGGGTTAGCGTTTCAATGGTCAGCAAAAAGCCGTAGGCAGCTTTGTGGCTCAAAGGGCTTATACCTGTTGAAATAAATTCCTCCCTGTGTCCTTTTCACTATTACTCAAATGGCTCTAGGAGAACTTGTCTCACTTTATGCTCTATTTGTCCATTTTTAGAACCATCCTATGACGTTTGAACAGACTAGGCTTTCAGGTGTGGTTCATCTCTAGAACATCCTATGTTCTTTGTTCACTGATATGAACAGTGTTCAAAAGGACACAGTAAATGCAACTCTCACTCCACAGCAACCCCCAGAACCAAGGTCCCGACGTTTGTGCAGAGGGGCCAGTGCCAGAAGACTGGAGACAGTTATTTAACAGTCTGTATTATGACCAAATTGACCTTCCCAGGAAGCTCAAAGATGTACATAGATATTTCTACACTAACTCACATATCCCCCATCCAAGTGTCTCAATAAACAAAGTCCCCCATTTCACAGATGAAAAAAATCACCAAATAAAGGCCAAGGCAGAAGGATGCTTTGAGACCAGGAGTTTGAAACCAGCCTGAGCAAGAATGAGATCTATCTCTACTAAAAATAGAAAAATGAGCAGGGCACTGTGGCAGGTTCCTATAGTCTGAGCTACTCAAGAGGCCGAGGCAAAAGGATGGCTTGAGCCCAAGAGTTTGAGGTTGCTGTAAGCTATGATGCCATAGCACTCTATCCAGGGCAATAGAGTGAGACTCTGTCTTCAAAAAAAAAAAAAAAAAAAAATCAGCAAATAGTTACTTGCTTCCCAGAGCCCCAAAGACCAAGTCTTCTGGCCATCTCTCTGATCTGTCCTCCAGAGAGTACTTCCCAAACCACACCCATTATGTTCAGTTTAATCTTCAATGTATGGTTCACACCCCATAGGCAATCTGGATACTTTTCTTTTTTTTTTGAGACAGATTCTTACTGTCACCCAGACTAAAGTTCAGTGGTGCAATCACAGTTCACTGCAACCTCAAACTCCGGAGCTGATCCTCTTGCCTTGGCCCCTCAAAGTACCAAGATTACAGGTGTGAACCACTGTACCTAGCCCCTAAATACATACTTTTTATTTTAACAGTTAAACTTTAACATAATATTAAGAAAAATATTACCTGTGATATCAAACCAACAGTCTAATCAATATTATTGCTATAATTTAAAAATAATTAAAAAAAAAAAGAGACAGGATCTTTGCTTTGTCATCTAGGCTGGAGTACAGTGGCACAATCATAGCTCACGACAGCCTTGTGTTCCCAGGACTAAGCCATCCTTCCACCTCAGTCTCCAAAGTATGCTGGGACTACAGGTGTATGCCACCATGCCTAGCTAAGTTTTTAAGTTTTTGTAGAGATGGGGTCTCACTGTATTGCCCAGGACAGTATTGAACTCCTGGACTTAAGTGATCTTCCTACTTCAGCCTCCCAAAGTCCTAGAATTACAGATATAAGCCACTCTGCCCAGTCCCCAAATAAACTTACTTTTAACACAAAGTGGTATGTGGACCTGGTGGAGTACCACAGGGATAGAAAACTTGGGTCTAGGGTCTATGTGGGAAAGGTTGGGAGATGCAGCCCCAAGAGACTTGTCCCCAAAGGGCTCAACTGGAACCCCAAGGTTGCTCCTGTATGAACAGCTCCACTTAGCACATGGAACAAACACATTTTTTATTCTTCCTCAGAATGAGGAAGCCGGTGGGCTACTTCAGCTCTGGTCTTTGTAGGCCTCATGCCAAAGGTCCTAAGACAGTTATACATGCCCCAGGGTCCCATTAGTTCTCTATCCCCCATAGGAGCTCCAAACTCTTACCTCTGCCAGAGGGCTATGCACTGGAGTGAGCAGAAGGGCTTGTTCCTGAGGGGGCCGGGTAGGGCCAGAAGCTTGGGAAGGATCTGAAAAGAATACAGGGACTTACAAGAGGAATGCTGTTTGTGCTAGGAGGGCACCCCTTTCTGCCAACACCAGGGAGGGTATCGTGCTGTCAGCTGGCTGTCTGCAGAGGTGGGGAGGAGGATGGAGGGTTGAGCTGAGCTGGCTCATGCATAGTCTCGAGCCTGCTCCTCAGCTAATCTCTGGAAAGAACAGATCCTTTCTGTGAGGGATCCTGCCTGACACCCTCCTGCGGTGGTGCGCTTTGCCAGCACTGTGATAGTGCCGACCTTCTTCATGTGTTTTGTCTGTATCCAAAGCTTTGAGATTACCTTCTGCCCTTCTACTGCCCCAAACAATACGAGAAGACAGACAGATGGAAGGAGGAGAAGGCACGGCACTGCCTGCCCCTGGGGCCAGTGTGAGGTACACTCTGCTGCCTGCCCACAGGGCCGGGTGCTCTGTGCCACTCAGCTTGCAAAGTTCTCCCAGGAATTCTGGAAGCTGCTTTTCCTGCTGGCAGCAGACTTACCTCTCTCTTGTTGCTTTGGCAAGGCGGGTAGTTTCTCCCCCTCATCTTCTGACACCCTCAGCTCCAGCTCTGCCTCCACCTCAGCCTGGCGCTGCAAGCGGAGCTCTGTCTCGGCCTCTGATGGGATGTCATCAGACCAGTGCTGATCTGGTAGAGGGAAGGGACAGACCTGGGTGCACATTCCGAGCGAAGCCATGTGGCTTTTCCATCTCCTCAGACAATGGTCCAATCAGTCTACCATTTGCAGCCCAGTCGCTCAGGTTTGGGCCAGGCTCTGAGGGCCAGGCGAGCCTGCCTCTTACCTGGTGACAGACCCTGCCTGCTAGGCCACTCCAACTTCCAAGAGACTTGGCTAATAGAACTCCCCTGCTCCGAGCACACTGTTGTTTGCAAGGTGGTGTTTCAGCAGAGCCTGTGGGGCTCCATTTCTTCTTAAATACATCTACGATGACACGTGACAGGGCCCAAAGAGAGAGACTTGGGGTATGCCTGTGGAGGGCAGATCTAAACTCCTGGCCCCACCATCTGTGCTTTTGATGCCCAACTCTGCAGCCAAGATCTCTGCTCTGCCCAGTCCCCGCCTCCTTTCCCCACCAACCACACTGCAATTCTTAGCACACCACCTCTTGGCATTTAGCTTTCAGAGGGCATCAACGGCATGAATGTTCCTGCCACATTGCCCTGTCCAGCAGGCACAGCAGTGTGCTGGTGACACAGTGAGTGAGTAACTCTGAAGCCCACCCCCCTTGCCTGGCAGAGGTACAGCTTCTCTTGGGGGTAATTTAGAGAATACTCTGTTAAAGGACTAGAGGAGGGCCTCAAGGGGTATGTACAGTTCGTTTTCTGGACTCAAAGGGGCCCTTCAGTGCTACAGAGCAAGGGAGAACACTCAGATTCCTCCTTTTGGAGGAGCTGTCCCTGCATGGAGCCCCAAATTTTCTTAGGCTCCCACTTGCAGCTCCATGAGTACAGGGCATGCCAACTAGTGGCCTTCCAAGAGGGTGAAACTGGATATATTCAAGTCACCAGTGGGCAGAGCAAAGAATGGACAAGGAGACCTAACGGCCATCTCCCCTGAGCGCTTTCCTTTTGGTTTAGAGTGTTGTTTTCATCTTTCCCTGAGTTCCAATTGCTCTGGCCCTGCCCCCAGTGGGGAACAGGTGTCACCACGGGGGGAGGGGAGGTTGGGCCGTACCATCATCCAGCTCAGCACCAGTGTCCCCTGGATCCCCATCCTCTGCTGCCTCCCCTTCTATCTCTGCCGGCTCCGAGTCCACATCTTCCTCCAGGTAATTCTCATCCAATGGGACTGTAAAGCAGAAATGTTCAAAGAAAGGAAGAAAAGGAAAGACAGATAGACAGCCTCCGCAGATGGGAAAGAGGTATTGCTTTCTCCAGGGTTGTAACATGCAAGCCAAAGGAGAAGCCATCAGACTTGGGGGAGCTCTCCACATTCAGGCCCAGGCCCATCCTGAGCGTAGGAAACTTACATTTCCCAGCGCTAGTGGGGCTAGCAGAAGAAGAACAGCTATAGGCCTGTCATTTTCCCTCTTCCTCCAGAGGCTGCTGAAAGAGCCTCAAGCTAGAGAAGGATGGGAGGGGAACACTGCTCTGGCCCAGGATGGAGCTACGGTGCTGTTCCCGCCATCAGTGCTCGCGCACCAGGTGCGGGGCTGGCTGCCTCACATGCCTTTGGTCATTCAGTCCTCATAATTCAGGTTGAGTGCCCTAAATCTGAAAACCTGAAATTCAAAATGCTCCAAAATCTGAATTTTGTTTTTTGCATAAAATCATTAGAGATACTATATAAAATCACCTTCAGCCCACGTGAATATGGTATAGATGAAACATGAATGCATTTCGTGTTGAGACTTGGTTCTCATCCCTAAGATAATTCATTGTGTATATGAAAACATTCCCAAATCCAAAAAAATCTGATATCTGAAACACTTCTGCTCCCAATCACTTTGGATTAGGGGTACTCAACCTGTAATACAATTAGAGGGACCATTTCTAATTCCGTCCTTTCAGTGTAAAAACCCAGGCCCAGACATTTTAGGCGACATGTGCCTGCCACATTGCCCAGTGCAGCAGGCACAGTCGTATGCTGGTGACACAGTGAGTGAGTAACTCTGAGGCGCACCCCCATTGGCTGGCAGAGGTGCAGCTTCTCCTGGGGTAATTTAGAGAATACTCTGTTAAAGGACTGGAGGAGGGCCTCAAGGGGTATATACAGTTCGTTCTCTGGACTCAAGGGCCCTTCAGTGCTACAGAACAAAGGAGAACACTCAGATTCCTCCCTCTAGAGGAGCTGCCCCGACCATGCACCCCTTCCCCCATGTTTGCTCACTCAGAACTCACACTCATAGCTCAGAACAAGACACTGCAGCTCAGAAAGCAACACACACTGTCTAAGGGATGCCATGAGTTTCCTGAGGCCCCTCAGACGTACAGAACCCATTTACCAGGGGCCTAGAGGCTCTTCTAGAGTTCTAAGTACAGCCACCCTCAGATTTACATTTTAAGAAAAGGGTTGTGCTTTGATTTATATTTACAAGAAGGCAGGGGAACAGAAGAACCAGATGGGAGGTGAGGAGCATTAGGTTGATATCTAAAATAGCTGTGCTCAAGTGGGAGGGGCTAGCCCAACTATCCCTTGCATCCTAACACCCAAGGCTGTGTGTGAGACTGAGGTCAGAGCATAATGAAAAGCATGGACACAGCTCCTTTGTGGGAAGCAAGTGCCTCTGACCAGGAAGGAGTCTTGGAAAGTGCTTGTGTTCTATTTCTTGGCCTGCAAGGTTGTTACTCAAGTTCTTGTTTCTTTAATAATTCCTTAAACTAGGCCGGGTGTAGTGGCTTGTGCCTGTAATCCTAGCACTCTCAGAGGCCAAGGCAGGTGGATTGCCTGAGTTCAGGAATTTGAGACCAGTCTGAGCAGGAGTAAGACTCCGTCTCTAAAAAGAATAGCTGGGCATTGTGGCAAGCACCTGTAATCCCAGCTACTCAGGAGGCTGAGGGAAGAGGATTGCTTGAGCTCAAGAGTTTGAGGTTGTTGTAAGCTATGATGCCATGACACTATTATATCCAGGGTGACAAAGTGAGATTCTTATCTCAAAAAAAAAAAAAATCCTGAAGCTGTATACTCATCTTTTATGCACAGCTCATAAGAAGATGGTTCAAATCCAGCTTTTGGAGCACTGTATGATACAGGTTTGGATCAGAACAGATGGGTGGCCTGGGTTATGAGGGATGGAGGAGCTCTGGGGCAATCTGGCAACCAGAGCAGCCATGGAGCAGGCAGTGCTAAGGTGTTGTTCTATGACGACAGCATTTGCTGGGGAAATATTGGGGGAAAGCTACTCAGTTATTTCCATAGGTTAAGACCTTTGTTTGAAGCCAGTCATGGTGGCTCACACCTGTAATCCCAGCACTTGGGAGGCCAATGTAGGTGGACTGCCTGAGCTCACAGGTTCGAGACCAGCCTGAGCAAGAGCAAGACCCCGTCTCTAAAAGAAAAAATAGCCAGGTGTTGTGGTGGACGCCTACAGTCCTGACTACTCAGGAGGATGAGGCAAGAGAATTGCTTGAGCCCAAGAGTTGCAGCTTGCTGTGAGCTGTGATGCCATGGCACTCTACCAACGGTGACAAAGAGAGATTCTGTCTCAAAAACAAACAAACAAACAAACAAACAAACAACCCCCCCAAAACAAAAAACCTTTGTGTGACAGTGTTGTGCTCAAAGAAGACGGTTCATCAAACACTAGGAGGCATAAACAAAAACCCTACCAAAAATGATTGACCTCCTTGTGGCCCCTCCTCGAACTTGAGCTTTCTCTTTGGACAGTGAATCCATAGTTTTACAAACACCATTTCTGAGAAGGCTGGTGAAAGCAGAATGCGGGCTGGTCCTGCAGAGAGCCCACTGTCCCTGCCATGTCTGCCTGAGCAAATCTGAGCATCTGGGCACTGAGAAAGTAACTTGACACCCTTGCTGGTGAGTGACCTGGAAGCCAGTACCCAGGAGAAACCCAACAGAGGCACCCCCAGTCTGTCCCAGCCACGGCACACTGAAGCAGCCTGATTCAGCCTCCCCACCCCACACTCCCTGGTCCTTCCTGTGGTTCTTCTACTTAGAGTTTCCATTAAGAAGTATCTGTGGTAGAGTCAGAAGGGTAAGAAGTCTGTACTCCTTGGCAGTACCTTGAAAGAAACAATTGTCACGTGTATCAGAAAACAAACAAGTGAGAAACAACAGTGCAGCAGCAGCAGGCGTTGAAAGAGAGGCAGCTTGAGGATGGAACTGGGGTTAAATCCAGGTTAAGATGGAGCGTGGGGTGCTGGAAGCTGCCACGCAAGTTGAGGAGCACACGCTGTGGAAGCCAGCAGTCGCTGTTGTACTTAGCTTTGGTTCCTTTCAGTCGTGGTAGCGCAGCCCTATCCCCTGGGCCGAGAGAGGCTCACTAACTGCAAGGGGAGCAACAGTTTCTGCTCACAGAATTACTGGCTCAGAGGAGGCTTCCCCTCTCTCCTCACAGCTGTCTGAGGCACCCCCTGACTTACGCGTACCTGTTTATTGTCCCTGCTGCTGGTGAGGACAGAGGGATGAACTGGTAAGGGCCCATGAGCTCCAATCTGCCCGTCCCAGAATCAGCTATCACAATGGGGTGCTCAGCTGGGAGACACTGCCTTCCACGAGCGGGGTTTGATGACACGTGGAGGGACTTTGGTGTCCTCATGACTCGGGTGAAGTGGAAGCTGCATTAACATTCCAAGGGCAGAGGCCAAGGATGTTAAACCCCCTGCAAGGGAAAAACTGTCCTGCCCAAGATGCTGGTAGCCCCTCACTGAGAACCATTTCCAAAAAAACTCAGGAAGGACAGCTAAATTTTCTCAACTCTCTTTGGTCTGATGCTTAAAGAGATGCTTGCTTGTACCTCAGTCTAGAGCAGCAGTGCTCAACCTGTGGGTCGTGACCCACAGGAACTGTATTAAAGGGCTGCGGCATTAGGAAAGTTGAGAACCACTGGTCTAGAGAGCCTGTCCCTCCACTTTAGCTGAACAATACCCACCAACCCTTTGCTCTCCCTCTTCATTGGTCATTTCTCCATAAATCTCCACTGAGTTTTCACTGTTTCCTTCTCTGGTACCTTGGAAGGTTTGTGGAATATCATCTGATTCCCTGACTTTCACACACACTTGCTACCTAACAATTTCAACAGATTTTAAACCTCAGGGCTAAAATGTCCCTTCGGCTAGGCACAGTGGCCTGTAATCCCAGCACTGTGGGAGGCTGAGGAGGGAGAATTGCTTGAGCTCAGGAGTTCGAGACTTACCTCAGGGAGAGTGAAACCCAGACTCATAAAAAAAAAACAAACCTAGCTGGGCGCTGGGGCAAGCGCCTGTAATCCCAGGGTTTCCAGAGGCTGAGCCCGAGCCCGAGGTTGCATTGAGTTATGACGCCATTGTACTCTGCTCAGGGTATAGGGTGGGACTCCATCTCAATAACAACAACAAAAAAAAAACAAGGAAATAGGCTCGGCACCTGTGGCTCAACGGGCTAAGGCGCCAGCCACGTACACCTGAGCTGGCGGGTTCGAATCCAGCCCAGGCCCGCCAAACAACAACGCACCAAAAACGGCCATGTGTTGTGGCGGGAGCCTGTAGTCCCAGCCACTTGGGAGGCAGAGGCAGGAGACTCGCTTGAGCCCAGGAATTGGAGGTTGCTGTGAGCTGTGATGCTACAGCACTCTATCCAGGGTGACAGCTTGAGGCTCTGTCTCAAAAAAAAAAAAACAAAGGAAATAATAAAGTGTCCCTTCAGCTTTGGCCTTTCCTGCCAACCTGTATCAATGACTAACAACTGCCCCTGTCCTGCTTCTGCTATTGCTTTCCTCTGAGTTATTCTGAGGACATGGGGTGTGCGTCTGGCCCATGCAAGAACGGCTGCCTGGGTGAGGCATGCATGTGCCCCCGCCCGCTTCCGGCGCCCTGGCATGCACTAGTGACAGGCCCAGGGTTCTAGTGTTAAGGTACCAGCACAGCTGCCTAGAAAGAGAGGTTACAGTAAGGGGGAGAGAACAAACATCACCAGACTACCTCCGGAGACCGTCTCCAGCCAGGCCTGCACTGCCGCACGGCGTATGGAGGGAAGGTCGGGCACTGAATTTAAAACAGACGACAAAACAAATGCAAAGTTACACAGCAATAAGCTTCTCGATGAGGAGAGCTGTCCAAAACAGAAGAAAAACCTAGGTGACATTCCAAGAGGCCCCTCCAACACTGGTGAAGGGCAACAGCCCAGCAGTTAGCCTGTGTGACAGGTGTCCAGGACATAAGAGAGAAGAGAGAACACAAGGGAGGGCCAGGGTCGGCACAGAGCTACAGAGCCCTTTGATTCCACAGCCAGTGTGACATCCTGGTCAGCAGAATCTCTCTTATCAACCTCTGCGGAGCTGCTGGGTGTTCACAGTGCCACGAAAGCCGGTCACAGAAGCTGGTCTTGCCTACAGGTAAAGATGTGGAGCTGGGGAGGATTGGATGCCCCACTAAAGGCTAAGTTTCATGATGGCAGGAACCGCTCTTTCTATGTGCTCAGAGCCCTGCAGGGTGTACGGCCATGATTGGTGCTGGATGAAAACATGAACGTGAATGAGAGAGAAACAGGTCTGTGAGCTTGAGGATTGCCGGGGAGGACGGCATGGCAGCTACCATGCTCCTCAACAGTCTCCATTTTTTCTCTTACTGCTATTCTTTTAATAAAAGGAGCCAGATTGAGGTAAATCTTTGCCCTACTGTGCAACACAGATCACTACACCTAAAGCGTGGTGCAATTACACTAGCTACTGTACAGGTCTCCTTGATATAAATTTCTTCCTAAAAGTTCACTTCACCTCAAAACATGTTCCCCCTGCTTCTTGTCAATGCATATTCACACCCAGACACACTCCATAAGGAAAGCACCTTATAAAGTGGGGAAAGAGTGACTTTGCCTAGAAATGTGGGAGAAAGAAAGCGACTTTTTGGTTTTCCCAAGGCCAAGTACATTGTACTATTTTGCATCAATACAGACAGAGCCTACAACCTCTTCGTCCACAGAGAACTTTACACATCCTCAAATGACAGTCAAAGGCAGTCATCACAATTAACATCGGGAAAATGAAATGCTCTGCTGGCTCCTGCTTTTGATCAAACTGATGGCTCTTACCCTAACGGAAAGGTCATTAGCAGTAGCAGGAGGGGTAGTAGGGGCTGGAGGTGCTCAGGGGCACTCTGGGACCTCGGATCACAAACAGTTACCTCTAGAAGTAGAGGACTCAGAGGTTGGTACCATTCTCTCCTCCTCCTCTTTCTCACGAATATGTGTCCAGTGCACATCAGCCTGGATTGCCAAGGGATCCGCTGGGTTTATAATCTGCTGTAGCCTCTGGTTCCCAGCTAGTATACGTTCGGGGGTGGAGGAGATGAACGGGAGGAAGGAGGGAGAAAATAAACAGTCAAGGGAAGGAGGGAATGAAACACCACAGGAAAAGAAACAGAAAGAAAAGTTACAGCATTGGCCAGGATCAGTATGAATCAGAAAGACTTAAAAACTGAGAGCACACGTGCCCACACACACATACACAAACCACTCCTACTCATTCAATTTGATTAAGTCATTTAAAGCTTCGCATGTACTATTAATTTCAAAGAAGAGAATCACACATTCTAACTTGAAATGCAGAGAGAACTTTCTTTTGTGATGCTTTTTTCATCCTAAAACTGTACTTGTGGGACCCCCCCATGCCAAGTTGGGAACATAGATTACAACTGGCCTCTGAAGGACCAGTCCCTCAGGGCATGAGGACTCCGCTCTGTTACCTAGCATAGTGAGACTCCAAGGACACATCATTCTTGCCCTTCTGCTGGTCCCAAGCGCTTACGTCCACCTGCCATGCTAACTGCTTCTCCTTTAAGGTTTAAGCCAAATGACAAGGGGGAGGTGGGAGGGAACTGTGTTGCTCTCCCATGAGCCAGCAGCTCACATAGGACAAAGTGTACTTTCTTGGTATTTCAGTTTTTACTTTCTGTAGTTAGAGCTACTACAACAGAGAACAGTCCCCTCCCTAATGGGTTTTGTGGTACAAGCTGGGTCTATGGCTGGATCACGGGGTTGAGGAGACAACGGTTGGGACAGGAAGCAGAACTCCGTCCAGTACATTCCCCAAACTCTAGGAGTTAGTTCATGGGGAGGAATAGGACCAATACTGTCGTCAAAGTCCTTTTCCTTAAAACTCATTTTGATGCCCCCACTGGTCCCTTCTGCCAGCTCAGTGAAAACTCACTAGATGGCCTTTAGATTTTTCTTGCCGTCAGAACCCAAGGAATCTGTATGTAAAGCCCCTACCCTGTGGATCCCTTTAGTTAGTACTTGGATCACATTGTACAGTTGGATTGATATAAAGGGACAGCTAGCAACCTGGGGGGACGGGCAGCCTCCACAGGAGAGGGCTGTTTAGGCAGCAAGAGCAGGTGCCACTTGATCTGAAGGGTCCTGGGACTCCTATCAGGAGCCAGCTTCCATCTGGGAATGTACATCACACCTCCTCTTAACAGTCTCCCCTGCCAATCTGACTTTGGCTTTAGTTGCTATAACCCCAACTTCTTAAGTTCAAGAAACATGGAATGTGATACGGGCAGAAATTGCCAATAAGACCACCAAATACAGATGCTTGCACTATGCTCTGCTGTACAGAGAGGGGTACTTGGCCCCTCACATACTCCCTTTCTAGGGCCACTGGTGTCTATAGATTCATGGACTTTTCCTAAGGTCAATTTGCCTTCTTGGTGCTGGATGGGGCTGAATCACAGCAAGGCTTTAGATATCCCTGGACTGAGGAAGGTAAGGCAAACATGCAGGATCCCTCTTTTCTTTCTCAGCAACAAGGGGAGGATGAAGATTCTTCTACCTGATGCCTGTTCTCTTCCTGATAAGAGAAGGTTATTGGACTCATCAACAGGTGGAAGCCAGCATTTCCTCCTTTCTCAGAGAAATGTTAAATGCATCTGTGGGGGTGACATCAGGTTTTCTACACAAAGAAGATGCTGAGTCTTAAGTGGATGAGGGGAACTTGCAGCAAAACATACACGGACACAGATGGGCCACATCCAGTAAGGCTGCTTCTGCAGTCTGACTTCATCCTGAATCTCTTCTGACTCCCATGCTACTTTGCAGGTGACTGCCTGTGCAGGTGGAGTCCAGGGCTACGTACGGGCCCAGAGACACGTGCACAGTCTAACAGTGCACGCATCTTGCTTGTGGGACCTGCTCGTGGATGTAAATTCTGGATGGCTGCTAGGAATCTGGGGGAGAAGGTGGGCAAGGGGGCAGAGTGGGTACCTTTACGTGTACCCGAATCTTCTTCCTTTGAGAGAAGCTGGAGCCACTGGCCTTGCAGTTCTCTGTCCCGGGGGCAGTACTCCCCTTCTACAGCAGGGGGAGCCAGACACACACCACAGCATCAAGAATCCCGCAGAGGGTAATGGAGAGAAAGGGGGAATGGAGGGGAGGGAAGAGAATAAAAGAAGAGTTATCTTCCACTGCAGGGCAATAATGTCCTGCCACTGCCTACACAGGCACAGAAGCCCATTGCTCAAAAGGCCTGCTGAGGGCTAGGAACACAGGCTCTCATCGGGGAACTTTCAGTGTTTAGTCAAATGTGTTGGTGTGTGTTTCTCTAGTTAAAGCCCATTTCCTACAAGTTTGGTCTTGAAGTTAGGTCCAAGTCCAGAAAATGAATCTGCATGAAGGAAAGCTGGGCTAAACTCTCCTGAAAAGGAAACAAGCTTGGACCCTGAGCTGTGTCAGGACTATAAGCCCCTAAGCATTAATCATCACCTGGAGATAACAAGGTCTGGAATGATGCAAACAAAATACCTTTTCCTTGGACAGCTGTGACTCACTCTGACTAGCACGGGTGCAGAGGCTACTCTGAGCCTGCCATGATCTGCAGAGATGTCAGTGTGAAGAAGGAATCGAGGCTCCTACATAGGCCATGGGCCTGCCTCCTGCTCGCACAGACCTTACTCATTTCTCATAAACAGACTGAGCAGGAAGGGGCAGGCTGCCCACTGCCACCTTGTGGGTCCTGCTCCAGCCTTCCTCTGCCTGCAGGAGAACAAGAAAAGCAGCTCCTGAGGGACCCAAGGAAGTGCTCTGGCCCTAACCATTTGTGCTGACACCAAAGGGTCAGCAGGAGGGTGTGTTTCCTTCTTGCCCAATCTGCCTCATCTGGGCCAGTGTCCCAGAGCTACAGTTCTCCAGGGACCAGCCCAGGAACGTGAGCCCCCTTCAGGGAAGGGCTGGGGCCTTGCTGTGCCAGAGAAAACAGACCCTGGGATGGGACTGGGCAGGGAGCACACCAAATTCCAGGAAAAGCAGAGATAAGCACAAGAGCATTGGAGTAGTTGATGCCAGTTCCACAGCGCCTGGGGCTGTCCAGGATTTAATCTGCTTTTCTGACAAGCTGAGAGGCTCTGGTGCTCAGAAATTAAAAGCTATGTCCTTCTTGCTCACTTCAAGCCAATCCCTCAGAGGAATCAGGTCTTTACCTATACTGTTCCTTCGTCATCACCCACCAGACTTCTGCATGACCAGGACAGGGAAAGAATGACCCTCTCTCTTTACGTGGTCAAGTGGAGGAGGCCCCATGAGTCCTTCCTTATCATTTGAGGTCACAGAGCCAGAGATAGGGACAGAACTGAAAAACTTAAAGAGCCCAAGTCAAGAGAATATTTCAGAACCAGAGTTTACTGGATACTGAGACTACGACACTCCTTTCCAGGACATTGAACCCTGACCAGTGGCCACCTAAGTTCATAGCAGCTTTCAACATCCAAGGCTAGGAACCAGGGAATCCTCTAGAAAGCTAAATTCCCTTTCTTTGTTAAGCTAAACTTCTTTAAAACAAAAAGGGAAAAGAGAGAAAATGAGAAGAAGACAAGAAGAAGTGACCTGATTCAGATGGAGCCCTTAGACTGGCCCTCTGCCTTCCACATCCAATTTCTAATGATGGTGTGCACAGGGGACACCATTCCCACTGTCAATGGTCAGATACCAGTGTCCTCTCCTGTACCCTCATATCCTGAGTCAGGAGGGAGTATCCCTGGGCTCTGGGAGGCATGTCTTTGTAATTAACGGCAGCCTCAGAAACCTCATACACGCACACACGATCACTGGGGGGATGAGTTCAGGGTTGAGAAGAGACTTTTTTCCTGACCTTCACTGGACTCTTCCTCCTCGTCATCATATTCTTCCTCCTCTTCTTCTTCATACTCCTCTTCCTCCTCTTCGTTCCCAGAACCAAACGTCTTGGAGGCCTCGAGCTCCTCTTCACTCTTCCCTTTCAGAAGGGCATGGATCCTCACAGCCTCCTTCCAAGGGACGCCACCCAGGTCAGATGAAGGCAGCTGTGGCTCCTCCTCCTCCTCCTCCTCCTCTTCCTCCTCCTCCATGTCAGACTCGGAACTGCTGTGAGTAAATAACCATGCAAGCAGAGTGAGGGAATGGCAAAAACCAAGAAGGGTAAAGTTACATGTCCCAGGCAAAGTATCTGATGAGCAGGAAGAGGCAGCACCCTTCCCTGACCAAAGAGGGCCGAGGAAGGGAAAGAGTGACTATCAGGGTGGGATAGGAGACACTCATCCCATAAACACCTGCACAGCCAACCTGGAGGACCCCTTGCCTGGGGAAGGGGGGCCTCCACACAGCAAACACCAGGCTCACTGGGCTAAGTTTCACAAAGGCATGGTACAGACAGTGGACTTGTTTTGGGGAATTGAGAATGGAAAGTCTTCTTTCACCTTGATGTGTGGATAATCTGTGGCAGTGGGGCCACATGTGACCCTCTAATCCTTGAGTGTGGCCTTTTAACAGAATCCAAATTGTACAGAACAAATACTTTTAATAAAGGGGGCAGAGAGGAGGGCATCAGGTTCTACTTCCTGATGCTCCTCCATACCCCATAATGGGCCAGGCCCTGAGCTGGGAACACACAGGGAGGTGGTGGCAAAGGCATTGCCCAGTGCCAAGGTACAGGGGAGAATCCAAGAACAGCTCTGGGATCATCCCTCCTGCTGCACTGTCCACGCTGCCCTCATAGCACAGCCAGCTCAGCTAAGGCAGGATGTGGCACCCAGCGAGGACACACTTGCTATGACTCACACAAGCCCAAACCATGGCTCTTCAGTCTCTAGGACACTCTCCTGCAGCATTTATGTCCTACTCCCCTGCCCTACACAGAGTTTTGGAAACAAAACTGAGTCCGCTACAACACCACGAGCACCAATACTCTCTACACATTTCCTTCTTTGGCTGATTTAAATCTGTATCCTTTTGCTTTAATACACTATAACAGCCTTTTGAGTTCTTTTAGCAAATTATCAAACCTGAGGTAACTCTGGCACTTGCAGTTGGTGTCAGAAGTTGGGCAGTCTTGCTGGCTGTACTCCCTTTTCTCACCAGCTCCTCTGCTTACCAGTGGTGGGACTCTGAGTTGACTATGCTCTCAGAGCCTCAGTTTCATCATCAGTAAGAAGGCAATGTCACCTGCCTCACAGGCATGTTGTCAAGACTAGGGATTACTGATTTTCGTCACGCCTGTATTATACTCTGGGACCCTAGCCATTTGATTTGTTTACTCATTTATATATACATTCATTCACTCATTCATTCATTGAACATTTCTGAGTACCTACTAAAGCTCAGCCAGTGGACACAGAAATAAAAAGTGCTGGCTCCTGAACGGTGCCTGGGGCTCAGTGGGTAGGGCACCAGCCCAATATACTGAGGGTGGCGCTGACCCCAATATACCTGGCCCTGACCAGCTAGAACAGCAATGCCAACTGCAACAAAGCCAGGCACTGTGGTGGACACCTGTAGTCCCAGCTACTTGGGAGGCAGAGGCAAGAGAATCGCTTAAGCCCAAGAGTTAGAGGTTGCTGTGAGCTGTGACGCCACAGCACACTATGGAGCGAGTGCGACAAAATGAGACTCTGTCTCATTTAAAAAAAAAAAAAAAGAAGAAGAGCTGCCTCCTTACCCAAGCTCAGTTTAGTGAATTCTGCTTCACTCATTCATTCACCCAACTAAAATTTCCTGAGTGCCTTCCACTTACAGTGAACACTGCAAATGTAACACAAAGAGCCTTCTTAGAGGGAGATAAGATGCACATACTATCATGACAAAGGAAAATGGGATATAACTATGCTGCGGGAGAGGGCTGGAAGGACGCAATCACAAGTATATATGTGAATGCCAGAATATGGACCTGGAAAGTTTGGCATCTGGGCTTTGATTCCTTCTCAGTATTTCTTTTATTGGTATTATTTTTGCCTTATCTTCCTGTTTTCATTAAATTACTTTCTTATTAATAACATGTAACCTACTATGGGTCATTTAACACTGTCCAAACATGAAACAGGAAAGGATAAGGATATGTCTATGGTCGTCTTAAATCTTTAGTGGGCAAGGCAAAGGACATCTTTCCCTTCCTTCTGGCTGAGTGCCCACGGCCTGAGCAGGGCTACCCAGCAGTCAGAGTGGGATGGACTGTAATCAGCTTACATCTCAGTGCTGGCCTGTCCTGCTCTGCACCACATCATGAAGATGACTGCACTTGCACAACATGGGCATGAATAAATGCCCTGTGATGAGGACAACGAGGGCCCACTTATAGCTATTAGTGACACCTCAGCTAGTTTTATGACAGCTTAAGGACCATGAGAGTGCAGCCAGAGTGGCCTGGAGCACAGAGAAGGCTGCAGAAGGCCAGGTCTCGCCTCTCTTCACAAGCTGCAACTCAGCAACCACCAGAGGCCCCGTTACTTGCTTCTGGAGGTCCCAGACAGGCAAATCAGCATCCCTCTCTTTGTGAAGGACAGAGAGAAATCCTGCTGGTGTTGTCAACTGTGCCTTCTTAGGCTGTCATTTTCACGGGATCTCCGGGCACTCTCTGGGTCTGGCCAGGCTCTGTGTGTCACACAAGATTCATGGTGGAAAGTCAGTCCCTCAGGCTCCCAACACTTGCACCCCCTTGGACTCTAGCCTGGAAACTTTATAAGCACAAAAAAATCACTATACTAGAAAAAACAAAAGCCATGCAGACAACCAATTTCTCCCTCTCTGTAGGAGGAAAGGATAACTTCTCAAAATACTACCTCCAAAGAGAGAAGGGGACCAGAAGATCTAGTCATTAGACCACCTTTCCCTCCCAGTGGGCATCGGTTTTGGCATGGTAACAATCTACTGTCCTGTGTGATTTTGATCCAGGTGTGCCTCCCCTTGGACTGTACCCTCTCTGAGGACAGAGTCACTGTTGTGCCCAGCACAGCCAAGATGGCAAGAATGTATAAGGAGCCACAAACACTGAGAGGCATGGCAGGTTCCTCAGCTTTCAGAGGCACCCTCGCATCCCCCCGGGAAAGCCTCCACTAGAAGGACTTGACCCTTCCGGATAGGAGAATACATGTAAGCAAAACCCTCCCTGCCTCAAGTTAGACCCAATTACTCATCTCAAAGTTAGACCCAATAATTCATCTCAAACCTTCCCTGAATTTCCCCTCAGGGGTCTTCTCACTGAGGTACTTCTACAGAATCAAGAGGGGCAATCCAAGGGCAATGATCAACAGTGATGACAGCCACAGAGCCCTGACTACCTGCTGGGCAGAACTTTCCCTGTGGGTTAGCTCTAAGCACACAACTACTCTAAGGCGTAGCTGCCACTGTTTTCTCCATTCTTAGCAGATCCGGGCCGGGTCTGAACCTGTCACCCTGGGTGTATGTGGCCGGTGCCCTTGCTGACTGAACTACGGGTGCCACCCAGTTTTCCCCATTCTTACAAAGGAGGAAACTGATACCTAAGGAGGCTGGATCATTTGCCTGAGAAGTCCACACCTGTCCTACTGTGTTCTCCTGGGTGTTTCTCCAAGAACTCAAAACTTCCGTGGCCACTAGCAGCCTTCAGGGTTGCAAGTCCAGAATAAAGGCTGTGCTCAAGCTCCTAGCTGCCTGGATCCAACCTGAAGTAGGAGACCAGGAATTCGGGCAGGCCCTACTAAGCATGGGGCAGGCTGCACGTGGAATGCCACTTCAAGTTCCTGGGTGGTTTTCCAAGGTAAATGGATAGCCACAGCTTTTGCTTTTAAATTAACCCACTCACAATCAGAGAGACCCTGTGCAGTCACGGCCTAGATCCCATCTCCCTGACAATTATGTTTACTCTACTGCAGAAATTTACTCCAGCCTAAAACCAGTACCCTGCTTAGCAAGACCTCTTGTTACTTCCTCTGCTGGAAAAGGGTGAGGCAGGAGGAAGAAGGCTGGGTAGGAATCCCTCTACTCTCACAGCCAGCCTGCCATCGACTTTAGGGGAGTCCTCTATGACCCTAGCTGCCCCACCCAGAAAATGCGCCTGTTTGCTCTAGCCCTCTTTACAGTCACAAATCTGTAAACACTAGGGGCACTGTACAAGCCCCTTCACTGCATGAATCAGCTCAAGAATCAGGGCAAAGGGTGGTGCCTGTGGCTCAAAGGAGTAGGGTGCCAGCCCCATATGCCAGAGGTGGCGGGTTTAAACCCGGCCCCAGCCAAAAAAAAAAAAAAACAAAAAAGAATCAGGGCAAAACAATACTGCAACCATAAAACCAGTGCTGCCTCGTCTCTGGCCATCTGGTCTTTCTACAGAAAAAGGAAGTGCCAGGGTCTCCTCCAGAATACCCACCTTGCCTGCAAAGATGAGTCCCAGAGCTGATTAGGCTTCTGGTAAGGTTGAGGACTTAATGGGTGCTAGTGTGAACTCATGGATTCGATTATGAGAATCCCCTAGGCTTCCACCCTAAATCCACTGAATTAAGACACCCCACAGAAGGCTCAGGTTTACTCTTTAACCAAGTGTCCCACATGCCAGGTAGTGTTTATTATCATGGAACTTCAAAAAACTTAGAGCAGTATTTATCAAAGTATGGTCTTTGGGTAACAGCATCACATGGGAACTTTTTAGAAGTGAAAATTCTGGGGCTTTACCCCAGACCAGCTGAATTAGAAACTCAGCCCAACAATCTGTGCACTGAAGGGTGACTCTGACACATGGCAAACCTGTCACCAATGCCCTTAGGGTGAGTTTGAGCCAAACCCAACTCTGGCACTTAACCTGCCTATTGAGGAGACCAGCACAAGACTCTCCAGCCTCATCGCTCCTAATGAGGGAGGCCTGTGCTGAAGCTGCAAGGCATTGATCTGGTGCTCACCAGGTGTCAGACATTGTATCCCTTGCTTTATTTGACTTAACACTTGTAAGAAACATATGAAGTTCTTTTGTAGCTGAGGAAACTGAGGCACAGAACGCTAAGTAACTTGACTATAGCTAGCAAGTATTAGAGTTGGGCTTCAAAGCCAGGTCTGCCTGACTCCAAAGTCATGTTCTCAAACTTCACATGACACACCACCTCTCACCGCAGAAACCTAAGTAAAGAGTTCCCTAAACTCATGGAAAGTGACTTCCTGGGCTGAATAAGTTAATTCCTTAAACAGTGTCATTTCTCATCTTCAAGTCTAAAATCTCAGCAAAGGACTGAGGGTTAGAAATGCACCTAATTCTTTGCTTGGTGTTGTAGGGAAGATGGAAAAAATACACAATATACTTTTCGCACACTATGGCCTCCTGGAGAACAGGACAAAATCTGCAGCTCCTTCCTGTGAGCTTCATTCTTAGAGATGGTTTTCATTCTGCATAGCAGCTAATCATAGTTTTGACCTTCCCCTTCCCCTTGAATTTAAGTACACTGGGGGCATTTATTGTACTGTATAGATCAGGGGTCCTCAAACTACAGCCCGGCCTGCGGGTCATATGTGCAGATAAATGTTGGGGGGGGCATTTATCCGGCCCCCCGAGGACATTTATCCAGCCCGCCCAAGTGTTTTTGCCTCCGCTGCCTGTCCTGTTTAGCAGCAGACTCATCCCAGGCCCGCAAAAGATGTTAGCCGAAAAACCATTGGTTGAATTCCCAAAAAAACGTGTGTGGATTCACTGGAAAAGTTGCAAAAGGAGCTCCAATTAAGATTTAAAGAACTTCATGTCCATGAACAGGACATACAGCTTTTCCATAATCCATTTTCAATTGACATTGAAAATGTGGAGGTCAGTCCCTGAAGTCGCCACCCCGGCCGCCCCTCTGCTAGCTGCTCTGGCGCCACCTCAGGCAGGTGGGAGCCAGGTGCTGATGGATGCAGCAGGGGCGGCAGAGCACTCCTGTGGCTCTGGCTCTGGCTCTGCGCGGGCAGCAGCTTTCTGCCTTCTCCATGGGACTGGCCTGCGTCACCCAGATGCTCTAAGAACGTTTCTACTGTTGCTCGGAGGACACACGCAATGGGTCAGAATTCCTGGAGAACTGCCTTTGTGAGAAGCTGGAAGTATTTCTTTAAATTCCATCTCTTAGTTTTTCAAAGAAACATCAAGAAATCATGAACAACATTAGTAATGAAAAGTTTGACTGCCAGTTGCTTGATGAAGGTTTTACTGCCAAAGACATTCTGGACCAAAAAAATCAATGAAGTTTTTCTCTTCTGATGATAAGGATGCCTTCTCTTTTGCAAACCTCAGAGATGTTCTAAAGAAATACTGAAGACGGCTAAAAGCTCTTCCTCATGCCACTCCCTTTTATGCAGTCAAATGTAAAGACAGTAGAGCCATTGTGAAGACCCTTGCTGCCATTGGGACAGAATTTGACTGTGCTAGCAAGACTGAAATACAATTGGTGCAAAGTCTTGGGGTGCCTCCAGAGAGGATTAGCTATGCAAATCCTTGTAAACAAGTGTCTCAAATTAAGTACGCTGCCAATAATGGGGTCTAGATGATGACTTTTGACAGTGAAGTCGAGTTGATGAAAGTTGCCAGAGTACATCCAAAGGCCAAGTTGGTTTTGCGGATTCCCACTGATGATTCCAAAGCAGTCTGTGGACTCAGTGTTAAATTTGGTGCCACACTCAAAACCAGCAGTCTTCTTCTGGAATGGGCAAAAGAGCTAAATATTGATGTCATTGGTGTCAGCTTCCATGTAGGAAGTGGCTGTACTGATCCTGAGACCTTTGTGCAGGCAATCTCTGATGCCCGCTGTGTCTCTGACATGGGAGCTGAGGTTGGTTTTAGCATGTACCTGCTTGATATTGGTGGTGGCTTTCCTGAATCTTAGAATGTGAAACTTAAATTTGAAGAGATCACTGGTATAATCAACCCAGCATTGGACAAGTACTTTCCACCAGACTCTGGAGTGAGAATCACAGCTGAGCCAGGCAGATATTATGTTGCATCAGCCTTTAAACTTGCAGTTAATATCACTGTCAAAAAAAATTGTATTAAAGGAACAGATAGGCTCTGATGATGAAGATGAGTCCAGTGAACAAACCTTTATGTATTACATCAATGATGGAGTATATGGATAATTTACTTGCATCCTTTATGATCATGCTCATGTAAAGCCTCTTCTGCAAAAGAGACCTAAACCAGATGAGAAGTATTATTCATCCAGCATATGGGGACCAACATGCAATGGCCTTTACCAGATAGTTGAGAGCTATGACCTGCCAGAAATGCATGTGGGCGACTGGATGCTCTTTGAAAATATGGGTGTTTATGCTGTAGTTGCTGCTTCTACTTTCAGTGGATTCCAGAGGCTGACAATCTACTATGTGATGTCAGGACTGACGCGGCAACTCGTGCAGCAAATCCAGAACTGCGACTACCTACCCAAAATAGAAGAGCAGGATGTTGGCACTCTGCCTGTGTCTTGTGCTTGGGAAAGTGGAATGAAACGTCACCCAGCAACTTGTGCTTCAGCTACTATTAATGTGTAGATATCATTCTGTGGCTGTTAACTGCAAGTTTAGCTTGAATTAAGGGATTTGGAGGGACCATTTAACTTAATTATTGCTAGTTTTGAAATGTCTTTGTAAGAGTAGGGTTGGCACAGATGCAGTAATATGTAAGATTAGGAGATGGGGTCACACTTATCTGTGTTCCTATGGAAACTATTTGAATATTTATTTTATATGGATTTTTATTCACTTTTTAGACATACTATGAAAGAGCATCCCTCCGCTGCTCAGCAAGCATATGTAGCTTGTACAGTGACAGAATGGACGAAAAAACACTTAGTGTTGTGACCTGTTTAAGAATAAAGTATCTTGAAATAAAAAAAGAAAGAAAGAAAATATGGATACAATTTACCAAATGGAACTGGTTGAACTGCAGAATTGTGACTCTCTGAAAGACACAGTCAAGTCAAGCAGCCTTCCTAATTTCTTTGCATCTCTCCCCTCTGAGACATATCCTAATCTCAGGAACCATGCACTCAAAATGGCAACCATCTTTGGCAGCACTTATGTCTGTGAACAGACATTTTCCAGAATGAAACATCTGAAATCTCCAACCAGATCTTGACTAACTGATGTACACTTGAATCACTTGTTATGACTAGCAGTAACAAATATGGAACTGGACACTGACCATCTCATTAGCCAAAAGCAGGCCCACAGTTCCCATTGAAATACTGATAAGTTTGTTGATTTAACTTTATTTGTTCTTCATTTTAAATATTGTATTTGTTCCTGCTTTGGGTTTTTTTAACTTCAAAATAAGATATGTGGCTTGGCGCTTGTGGTTCAACGGGCTAAGGCGCCAGCCACGTACATCTGAGCTGGCGGGTTCGAATCCAGCCCGGGCCTGCCAAACAACAATGACAGCTGCAACCAAAAATGGCTGGGTGTTGTGGCTAGTCCCAGCTACTTTGGAGGCGGAGGCAGAGACTCGCTTGAGCCCAGGAATTGGAGGTTGCTATGAGCTGTGATGCCACATCACTCTATCCAGGGTGACAGCTTGAGGCTCTGTCTCAAAAAAAAAAAACAAAACCAAAAACAAACAAATAAAAACAAAACGAAACAAAATAAGATATGTGCAGTGTGCATAGGAATTTGTTCATAGTTTTTTTTTTAAACTATAGTCCGGCCTGCCAATGGTCTGAGGGACAGTGAACTGGCCCCCTATTTAAAAAGTTTGAGGACCCCTGGTATAGATGCTGACTCATTTCATGTTTCTATGTGGCCCTATCATGTCCTACTATAAATACCATGATCTGGCCTTCTTAGAATGCCCTTGATAAATTACATGAACTTGCTGTCCCACTGCCTTTCACAGTTTATAAATTACAGTGGAGGAACTGCTGTTACTGCGGTAAAGTGGTGCTGACCCACACTCATTCAGCCTGATGTCAAGCCATCAGCTCTGCTCCAGAGTTTATAAATGTGTTTTGACACACAGGACTGCCCACCTCCACAGTGCAGAGGAAACGTGGACTCCTCCCATCTGGGCACAACAAAGAGGGGGTAAGTCTCCTTGGTAGTCTGGATGGAAATGCCGTTACAGGACATCAATGCACAATTAGTGATGGCTTTAGAACTGCAGATCCAAAGGGGAGGCTGCCCCTGGAAGACACAGAGGTGTGACCCAGGCAGGGTCTGACACAGAATCGGGGTGGTGGATATACCTGAAAGTAGCTCTGCACAGCAAACACCCTTTGAAAAGCATTCTTGAACTTAAAAAAAAAAAAACAAAAAACTGCTCTGCTTCCTTTTTCTCCACATATTTCCTTCATCACAGCTGTATAAAAGTGCCCAGTGTGTGATTCAAATGCTCTCGAATGCCAACCCAAAGCCTCTACCATCCAGGCAGCTGCAAGGACACCCACACTGAAGCCCCGCAGAACAGTCTTCCCTATAGTGACCTCACCCCTCCTTTTTATCTTTGATGCCTCTTATCACCCTCTATAGTCTTCTGATAAACATTCTAAACCCTTTTGCACAAACATAGTAGATACAGGGAGTCCTGGGGAAGGGGTAGTATGCATGTCCCTAGAGGTGTCACCCAGCTGGACATGATTAAAAGACTGGGATGGCTAAGCACAAACCCACTGGCTGCTGTGCGTGGCCCCCTGACACAGTGCTTGCCCAGGACCACGCAGTGAGCTGGTGGCTGAGTCAGTCCTGATCCCCGCCCTGCGCGCCTTCCCCTGAGCTGCCTGCGTGGCCACTGCTTTAAGTTGCTTTTCTCCCAGTGGAATTCTTGATCCTGCCCCGAAACTGTGAATACTTTAGCTTGAGGGCTAGAGCTGTGTCTTATTTTTTTCCATTCTTTTCTCAATGATTAACAAAGGGCCAGGGACAAGGCCAGTGCTTCTTCATGGGTCTCGGAGTTAAGTCAAGTGGATGAGATCCTCAATGGATGATGAGATGAGGAGCTAAGACCTCAAAGGGGCAGAGGAGGACAGGCCATAGGCAGCAGGGGACACAGGAGGCGTCATGGGTTCAGATCCAGAGATCCACTTTGGTCTTAGTCTTACTCACCATCAGTTTTCACACTTTTTAGGTGACAAACACGCACTCTCGCCTACTTATAGGATACAGAAGCCCCATGCAGCCCAGCACCTCACAAAGTAACCTAAGAGCACTTCCACGTGTCAAGTACTATTCCCAACACTTTAGACACCAGCTCATTAACTCTCACACCAGTTCTGTGAGGGAGCTCCCAGTGTCACTGCACTCCACATGCAGTGGTCACGTGGCTTGCCTAGGGTCACAAAGCAGCTAAGGGGCCAAGCTAAGACTTGAACCCAGACAGCCTGGCTTCCACACTGCTGACATGCTGCTGTGCCACTGGGCCCTAACCGAAGCTGTCTCTCTGAAGACACTGCCTGCGGGCAGGACGACTCAGGCCCCAGCTGACCTACTGGCGACGTCTTCCTCAGTGCCCTTGTCCAGCACACTGCTCAGGTTGTGCTCTGCCTGCGTCTCCTCAGGCACCTCCTCCAGCTCCTCTGCCTGCTTCATGGACAGGCGGTAGTTCTCCAGCTCGATCCTCTCAGGTGTGCCCCGCAGCCTCTTGGCGATGCTGGGCTCCTCCAGGCCATTCACACTTGAACCTGCAGGATAAGGAGAGATGCAACATTCTGATGACAAGTGATGGACATGAAAATACAAGGACAATAGAGGGGGTGTGGCGGGGAGGAGGCACTGGTAGAGGGAACGTCTTAGCCTCCAAGGTTGGCCACTCAGGTAGGAAGCAGCAGCCTGATAGTCAAAAAGGTCACAGGTCTGCTACAGGCCAGGAAAGGACCCTGGCATTGAGAGTGGCAGAATTTCACTAAGTGGGGGAAACAATAAGACCACGTGTCCATATCTGCCCTATAGAAAAGGTGAGTTCCTTCTCCTTTATCAACCTGAATGCTGGCTGAGTTGAAGAAGGGACAACCTACCCAATGACAATGACGAGGTGGAAGTGAAGGGACCTGGGTTAGACCTTGAGGAAGCCCTTCTCAACGCTGAGTAACTAAGTGCCTCTGAAGGAGTTTTCACTGAGAAAGGGGGTCCTTCCAATGGGCCCCACTCTGGCAACCCAAGCTCTAGTCAAGGCTTGTACTCTGGGTCTGGCTGGCCCTACTGAGCTGTCCAGGCTAGCTGCTTTGCAGAATACCTCATGCTGTGGATCTGTTTCCTCAAGGTCAGATTTGTCAGATTTACAGTGGGCACTTTGTTTAACAAGAACACTGCAAAGGTGATGCCACACCCCTCCCTGGGCATCACAGCTCTGTGGAAGAAGAGTCAGGCTGGACAGCTTGGCTAGAGTGCTGCCCACTCTTCTCTCTGAGGTATAGGCACATTTCCCCCTTGTAAATAATCAGCCATCTGTGGGGCGATGCTCAGAGGCCACCTGTGACTGCAGGATCAATGTCCATTTGTGGGGCGATGCTCAGAGGCCACCTGTGACTGCACTGATCAATGACCAGTTAGTACACTGCAGTCATAAAAATGGTGATTTTAAATATTCTATCATTCCCACTCCACCATCATTCTTTTGTGAAGAAAAACACTTTCCTCATTATTCTTCATATTTTCAAGTACCACTATAGACTCATGGATGCTTTTCAAACTTAAATATTATACTTGACTTTATATCCCTTTAGTCTCCCTCTATCTAGAACAGTTCTTCCTCTCTTGTCATCATCATCATTCTCTTTTGATGTTCATTACCAACCCAGTTTTAGTCAGAGGAGGCCCACCACTTGTTCTTAGGTGTGTCCACTACAACATGACACAGCATACAGCTATTCACAGAGCCAGACAGACCTGGGTTAGACGCTTGACTCAAGAGTGGCTGGCTGGAGATCTTGGAAAAATTTCTTAACTCTTCAGAGCTCATTTCCTGCTCTGTAAATGAGGACAACACCCGCCCCCCAGGGTCATTACTAATACTGAATGAAATTGTGCACATAAATACATGTGGACGTGTGTGCATGCCCACCCGTGCCCCACATGTGCCAGTTGCCTTCCTCTTCTTTTTTTTTTTTTTTTTTGTAGAGACAGAGTCTCACTTTATCGCCCTGGGTAGAGTGCCGTGGCGTCACACTGCTCACAGCAACCTCCAGCTCTTGGGCTCAAGCGATTCTCTTGCCTCAGCCTCCCGAGTAGCTGG
>CAUYON010093703.1:0-11604 GCA_963573935.1 Arctocebus calabarensis | reverse complement strand
AGCCAATTTCTGGAGTTTTCTTTGAATGTCTGGGGCCACTTGAGGGATAAATTTGTCTTTTACAATAATCTGACCCTCTATGGACTCAGGTGTCAATTGGGTGTGTTTTCTCATTGCCTCCCTAAGCCTCTCTCTCTCTCTCTGTTGTGTTATAATTAAATCGTAGCTGCGTAAAGTAGTGCAATCGAGGAGTACAATGTGAAGGTTTCACAGATGATTTGAGATCTTTTCATCAGAATGTTTAAAATAGCCTTCATGGCATTTTCTTAGTTATTGTATGAAGACATTTGTATACTGCATTTACTAAGTTGCACCTGTACCCTTCTAAGATGCACTGTAGGTGTAGCCCCACCAATTACCCTCCCTCAATAAAGGTTTTTTTTTTTAAATATCTGTATCTCCTAAGAGTTTTTGCATTGCCGAGCACCTGGTGCCTAATCCCCCTACTCCCCACCCCCAAATCTGTGCTATACGATGCTGCTCTTTGGCTGAGTTTGAAGACTTGGCTGGCTCCTTCACTGCGTCTGACCAGGGAGGTTGGGTTGCTGGGGGTAATGAATTGGCACTTCCCAAGTTCAGGTACAGCCACCTCAACTGTGCTGTTCTTCCCAGCTTCCCCCACACTCCATTCGTATATACTTTTTTTCCTTCATTGAGCTTTTGACAAAATTTGCTCAGCCTGCTGGATCGCCTTCTGGCATTGTTATGTGTAAAAATTAATAAGCAAAATCATAAAGTGCTTTGACATTCTAAAGTGCTGTCGATCCGCTTAATGATGATAGAATCGCCCCGGCGCTGTCTGGTTCCGATCACATCTTCAGAGGGAGTCTAGATGTAATTGACAGCTCTGGTAGGTGAAGTTTAAAACACATGAACTGTCAGAAGGGTCTGAAATGGGCGGTGGCCTTGCCCGCGCTGCCTCTCAGCCTTTGTCTTGGCCGTCTCGACCCTGTTATAAAATGTCCCCCAGAGGAGAGAGCATGTCAAAAAGATCCATTTGCCCAGGGTCAAGGCCCGGTGGGCCGGGAGCTGTTCCTGTCGTGTTTCTGACTGCAGTGGTCCAGCAGCACGAGCTCCAGTGAATAACTGGCTTCATGTCTCCAAACAGCTCTGCAGTATTGATCTTGCCATTTTTCCTAAGACATATTAGCACACAAGAGGGTGTGGACCCCCAGGTGGACCTCGTGGTGTTAGTAGTCTACTGTCCTGGCCACACCCTGGAGCTTGAATCACTTGAAAAGTTTATGACCGTAACCCAACTCTCTGATACTCATTGGCTCTTTCTGTGACCCATGCTCTTTTAGCATATCCCAAACTCCAGGCCCTGATGGCCTCCTTCCTCCACGTCTGCAGGTTACTTCTCAGCATCCTTGAACTTCTCCATCCATCTGAAAACACGCTCTCCTAACCCACCACCTTGTCCCCTTGCCACAGACGCCTCTCAAGACCTCCCTGCTGAGCGGACACGTGGCCATGCCCTCTTCACCCTGGATTCTGATGCTGTTATGACTTTAGGCTAAACGAGGCCCTCTGTATTTCTCAGTATTTCTCTACCTTGATTATTGTACTTCTTACCACTCCATGTAAACGTCCAGTGTATCCTTTTTATTCTCAACAGATGGCCGTGCTCTAGATTCCCAGAAGAAGTAATCAGTTCTGAATTCTGTCAAATCTGGTGCCCACCTCCCACCTGCAGTCTCGCCGTGTTCCTATCCGTCTGCCCTCCCACCTCAACCAGAGAGGTGCCCCACATTCTGCTCAAAATTAAGCCCTACCCCACGGGACCCTAACTCCGTTAATGAGCCCGTATGCTCTCCTGTATTTTTTTTTTTTTTTTGGAAGTACATGCTCAAGTCTCCCTCATCTTTCTGACAATCTCTCTCATTCAGTGGTCCCTTCTTTCATGCCGGGGTGTCTGCTTCCCTTCCTTTATAAATCACCAATTGGAAGAATAAGAAACAGTCACTATTTCCATTTCCTTATTTCCTCAGCATGCTTTAAGCTGTGGCAGCTTAACTTCTTTGTGAGGCTTTTCTGAACTGGTGTGTGTCCCTCGCCCTCCTCTGAAGGGCTTCTGCTTTCTGATGATGTCCTCCTGCTTTCTTGATTATCAAGATCTCTGCTCTGCAGAAATGTTTATTCCTCTTCCCCTCCCCTAGGAACTATTTAAAGGCTGAGATTGCATATCCACAATGCTTACTGCACATGGCACCCTGCCTGTAGTAAGAGTTAATAAACACGTGTTGAACGAATTCCTATCAGTGCCTCCAGTACGAAAGAAAATGAGACCTTTTCCCATGAAGCTTCTTAATTTTTTTTCTTTTATTTTTTTTGCAGTTTCTGGCTGGGGCTGGGTTTGAACCTGCCACCTCCAGCATATACGACCGGAGCCCTACTCCTTTGAGCCACAGGCACTGCCAAAGTTTCTTAATTTTAAGACATAGGGAAGTTGTTTGGAGTCAAAGAAAATGCATGCTACTGTTGAGCTGTGGTAAGGATGAGCTGGAAATTCCAGCACACAGCCTCAGGAAGGTCTTAACTCAGTAGCTGCAGGACTCTTGGGACTCTTATTCTTTCCTGGGACCTGCTGGCTGCATTGGGAGCTCATAAGAGTTTTGTTCTCCATCAGCAGCAAAGGCATAACCTCTGAATGACTTCTCTTGCCATGCACAAGGCTTTGGACTGGGCCCTCTACCTACCAGTTGGTTTTTCCTTAAGGGATAAAGACTCACTTTAATTTTTGGTCCATGACAATCTGCTTTGTCTAAAGGTTCCATCTCTGATAGACAAGTGTTATAGTGGGCGCCTGTAGTCCCAGCTACTTGGGAGGCTGAGGCAAGAGAATCACTTGAGCCCAAGAGTTTGAGGTTGCTGTGAGCTGTGATACCACAGTACTCTATCCAGGGTGACATAGTGAGACTCTGTCTCAATAAATAAATAATAAAATAAAAATTCCACCTCTGGCCTTTCCCAGTATTGCGGAGAGTTGAGAAGTGACTAGCAAAGCTGCACTTTGCTCTACCCGGCTGCACACTCCAGAGAACGAGAAGAAGGCACGTCCTTGAGATCTGACTGCAACTTTTCTGAAAGCCACCTTTTGCTCAATGGCAGAGTCACTGTAGGATCAAACAAGCAAAATCACAAAAAAGATGGGCACTTGGGGGTGATCTCCACATCTCTGGGGACCGTTCCATGAGCACAGAGCTCCCAGGCGATGGTGGCCTGAGTGCCTGTCACCCGACAGGTGTCACGCCCTTGGGGTAACTCTCAACCCTCTCAGATCCTCCCACTCCGTTTACTCCAGAACAGTCTGTTCTCTGTCCCATGCATTTAGAAACCCACTCTTTGCTATCCTACCAGGTTAACTTCTCCTGATGATGTTAGTGGTTAGCAATCCTAATGGTAACATTTGGGGGGCACTTGGCAAATAGTCACAGCATTTCATGAATTATCTCCTTCAATCCTACTTCAGTCTTTTCAGGTGTGTCCGTGCCTTGTCATTTTTGTTTTTTTCACATGAAGAAATTGAGACATAAAAGATGAAGTCACTCAGATAAGAGGACTTGGCTACTAAATGGGGGAGCTGGGATTCCAAGCTGGACTGTCCGATTCCAAAGCCTGTGTCCTTTCTCTTCAGGCACTAATGGGCCAGCGATGCTGTTGGCCTGTCCCCCATCCTCTGAGCTCCTACTATCTCTGCCTAAAAGTAGAGTCCATGTTCTCAGCCTGGAGCCCACCCCGTCTGGAGCAGCAGGCAGGAAGGATGGGAATTGATCCATCCTCAGTTACCTCGGGCAGCAGCCCCCACCATGACTTTAGGGGTTGGTCTGTACACTTTGCAGATCCTTCTCCACCTCCCAGGAGATAACCCTGAGATGCGTGTGCTACACTGACTCTGAGAAGTCTCCAGATAGGATTAGGTCCCATCAGCTGATAGTGGCTGCCATTCTGGTATTCTTTATCTCCCAAATAAGGGACTTTCCTTGTATCCCCAACTCCGTGTCCGCCTCTGTGATAATCTAAACTCAAGCAGATGATGTGCTGTGCCACACACTCCCGGGTCCCCTGCAAGGACTATCCAGGGACTGGCTCTGTCTTTCTCTGTCTCTCAGCATCACCTGCTTGTCACTGTTTCTCAGAGCAGGTGTCCTCTCGACAGGGTCTGCCCACCTCGCTGTGAGCATTTACAACACGTCGCTGCACCTTCCTGAACTGCACCTGGAAGTATAAACAGTTCTCGCCTCTCGTCCCCGGATTGATTTATTTGGCGGTTGTTTATTGCAACAAAAACAACCAGGTGAAGGTGTCAAATCAGCTCACCATGTTCAGCTCCACTTGCCAGGAAGCCCAGCCCTCGCCTTTCTAAGAAAGACTCTTCATCCTACTCAAGGCACATCATTTAGCGTATTTACTCAGGACTCTCTGGGTTTGGGGTACTCTACAAGACCCTCCCTAAGCCTTATGACTAGCAGTAGAAGATAGCAGCTCTCAGGAATATTTTCCTTGAGTTCTGACTCTTTTAAGTTTTAGTAGATTCTGGAGTTTCACAGGACTCCCCAGACTCTGAGCAGCTCCCTGCAGCAAACGCACAGTGGGCTGTCCGTACTCTTACCAAAGATAGTGCAGGAGATAATAAAGCAAAGAAAAAGGAAAAAAAGAACGCAAAAGTGACGCTATAGAATGTGTTTTTCGTATATTGCCTGATTTTTGTCTCGCTTTTATTTTTTACTTTATTTCTCTAAAACGTAGTCTTTTGATCTAAAAGAAAGAAAAAACAAAAAGCAATTACAAAAACAGACATAATATAATGTCCCTTTTTCAAAATTAGTAAGTTGGCCTCTCAGCTACACCCTGCTAGGGGGTGCTGTGGATGCACAGGGGCTGTATACAGAGGCTGGTAGGAACACCCCCAGGACCTCAGAACATGACTGTATTTGGAGAAAGGACCTTTAAAATAAGGTAATTCCAAGTAGATGAGATCATAACCAGGGCTTTAACCCAATATTACTGGTGCTCTCATGAAAACAGAGAGAGGCACCGGGGCATGCCAGGCTAAGAAAGCCCAGGTGAGGACACAGCGAGAAGGCTGCCGTCTGCAAGCTGAGGAGGGAGCCCTCCCTTGGAGGCACCATCCCTGCTGACAGCACCATCTCGGACTTGCAACCTCTAAGCTGTGAGGAAATACGTTTCTGCTGTTTGAGCCACACAGTCTGTGATAGTTTATTATGGGCAACCCGGGCAGAATAATAAAAGACCTCAACGTGTGAATCAGGGCACTCAGATTAAAACCACAGCTGGGTCATTCAACTCACTCTTTGATCTTTAGAGTACTCCTCTGTCTCTCAGAAGCTCAATTTTCCCCATCTGATGATATGGAAATGATATCAATCCTTCAATCTTGCTGAGATGACACATTTATAGAAAGTGCGTGGTGGTACCCTGCACACAGGGCCTGACATCTAAGTCCTTAATACATATTAAATATTTGGTGATTGAATTTCTGGGAGTAAAAGGAGGGGGCAGGATTCAAATTGTTTTACAACTTAGCTGCCATATAAGTCATAAACATTTATTAGGACCAACTGAAATATATGCGATGGAGTCTAAGTGTGAAAGTGGTGATAAATACGGGTAGTCCTTCCCTGGAGAGGATGTCGGCGGATGGTATTTTTTGTGATGCCAGGGAAAGATCTCCTGAAAGTGTGCCTTAAACTATAGCCCATAAGATAGGTCGATTTTGGAGAGCAGGAAGGGAGAGGGAAAGGGCTGAGAAACACCTGTGTGGAAGCATGGAAGGTGGTGGCATGAAGAGTTCCAACGGTGTGAGGATGGCACCTGCCATGTGCTTCTGCAGGCTTCTGCAGGGGAGTGTACTCTCTTCTTTAAATTTTGGGAAAAGTGTCTTCATTAGGAAGGAAGCTGGGCTACATAACCTAAGACCTCTTTCAACTATACGATTCCCTCTTATGGTTAAAAAGTGAGTTAGGTATGTTGGGACATTTAGACTTTATCAATTGTGTAACTGGGAACAAGAGAATTTTTTTATGATATATATGATTATGTTGGAAACACAGTAGAATAAAAGAGCATACCTCTTGTCTCTGGCTCTACCATTTACTAGCTGTGTGACCTTAGGAATATGATTTTATTTGTTTATTTTGATATATGCATTCATTGATCAAGAAAATAATTTAGCATGACCTTACTGTCTTCCAGGTATGCTATTGAGAAATGTGGAAGTGATGATAAATAGTTCCTGAGCACGTGTATTAAATAGTCTCCTGTTAAGAATGGAGAAAGTGTTGGATGATAATGGAGTAAAAGGGTGCATAAAACTAGTCTTCAGGATTCAGGCTCTTAGGGGACAAAACGTCGAGATGTCCCAGAGTAAATGATGTCAAGCACATATCCAAGCAGAGCCTCCATTTCCTCGTCTACCAAAAAAGAAAAAAAGAGCTAGTGTGCTTTGCTTGCTTACTTCATCTATTTCCTATTAAGTACAAATTGTTTGGAAACTCTAAAAGCTAAATAAATGTCCGGTAGCATGCTTTAAAGAGAGTTGATAGAATTTAGCAACTGATTAGATACAGAGAAAAGGAGAAGAAATAAGTAAATTCAGGCTTCAGTACTCAACCTTGAGCTATGAGACATGTGGGAGAACTTTAAGTCATTTGAAATTAAGGCCAGTGATGTAGGGAGTGACACTCGTCGCATAAGTAAAAGACCCATAATGAGTGCAGCCTTGGGTAGGTTGACTTGGAGGGAATTTAGGATGGAGGCAAATGAAAATATGGGTAGCTAGAGAAAGAGCAATGGTTTGTAGAGAGGTGAAGTCTTCAAGCAAGTTCAGAGATAGGACAAAGAAATGCAAAAGGACTTCCTTACATTATTTTGAAGGAGACCATTGGAAGGCTGAAGCTTTCTATCTCTAAGCTGAGGATTGGTGGGCAGGCTGCTAGCTGTTTTTTATTTCATTGTATTTATTCATTTTTTTGTTGTTGTTTGAGACAGAGTCTCATTACATCACCCTCGATAGAGTGCCGTGGTGTCACAGCTTATAGCAACCTCCAACTCTTGGGCTTAAGTGATTCTCTTGCCTCAGCTTTCCAAGTAGCTGGGACTACAGGCGCCTGCTACAATGTCCGGCCACTTTTTTGTTGCAGTTGTTTATCTGGCCGGGGCTGGGTTTGAACCCGCCACCCTCGGTGTATGTGGCTGGCGCTATAGCCACTGTGCTGTGGCTGCCGAGCCCTGATATCTGTTTTAGTCTGTGATGTGGGTACTTCTGCTGTGGGATGAGAGCCAGGAGAGAGATTGGGACCATCACACTGTCACACCAGTGTGGTGAACCAATGGGTGACAATTTGTGGCTATTGAATGAAGGATCTTGGGGTGGGGGGCAAGAAAGTGATTGATTGAGCCTTGGGGAAAGGCCACCCATTGGGCAGGAGTTAAAAATAGTGGAGGATGAAGACTGTGTAACATCATGGATAGACATCTTAGCAGGTGACAGAAGTGCAAACAAGTCTGTTATTTTGTCCCTCCCTAAACCAAAGGGAGAAGTCGTCAGCTCAGACTTATTTACAGGAAAGTAGCACGCAAGTTGGAGGCTTTAAAGGGAGAAGGTTCCTTGGGAGGCCTCTCTCATTGCAGGATACTCATTCTAATACTTTTGTTGGAGCCATTTCCAATTATTTAATGTTTGAATCTAATCATTTCCTTGATTTAGCAAATCAAAGATATTTTTTCTCCTCAAGGGCAAAATACCTTCATTTTATTTTCTTCTCCATAATTAAGTAATTTCTTAATTAGTAATGTTCAACTTTTCCTATCTGAAATGACACATTTTATTCCTTTTTATAAAAGCTTACACGCACACACACCCAGCCCCCGCCTGGTGGAGGAGCTGTCATTCCCGCTCTTTTGTGTGCCCCAGCTCTCCCTGTCTCCCCTCTTCTCTCCCTTTCTCACTGAGTGAGAGAGATTAGGCATCTCCAGCAGCTCTTCCTGAGCGGGGAGGGAATCCAGCTGTGTCATCTCACACTGGCTGACTTCCTGGTGGCTGTAATTAGCACGAAGGAATTTCTCCTCCATGGAGATGTCTCACTGTGGCTTTGCACCTGGTGGGCAACTCTGCTTTTTGGGCTTTCTCACTTGGCAGGCAGGGGGGTGGAGTAGCTGCTGCAGAGGCTGCCCCCAGCTGGCCTGGGCTGTGACATTCCTCAGGGGCCTGCAGCGCTTTGCATCTGAGGCCTGGGCTGAGGCCAGGCTGCAAGGAGCACCGCCCCTGTCCTGTTCTTTTCTGTTTGTGCCAGCTCTTTCTCTCGCTCCACTAAACCCAGCGTCAGATGTCACTCCCTCTTGTCAACCAGCTGTAGACTACTGAAAATAGTAGGGGTCCAAGCAAGGGCTGGTCCGGATTGGAGTGAACACCACATTTAAGCATGGTGATGGATCCTTTCTGAGGCTGTCCCCTCCTCCACCAACAATAACAGTGTAATGACAGGCACCCCTACTAAAGAGCTCAGTCAACCAGCATATGCTTACTGAGTACTTAGTATGGGCCCAGCTCTACGAAAAGCCTGCAGGGATGGTGGAGAGATTCCCCCAAATGGCATTCTCTAGAGTAAGTTTTCAAGGGACACCCCTTCCTCGGACACGTGTGACTCCAGTCTTCTGAGCTGACATTAAGGACCGCCCAGTCTGGGATAGGAGGAGAGTGTCACTGTCCATTTTCACTGGTGGCTCCTCTGCACTCAGCTGCCCCAGGGCAGGTGGTGAGGAAGATGATTCAGCACCCCCGTGAGGCACAATTAATGTTAGAGTAATAGAACAATAATGCCTGCCTGTGATAGGGGCTTTGAAATCTCCGGATGAAAGGCTCATAGAAGTACAGCGGGCTATTATTAGCATTTATGTAGCGCATTTCATCTTCAAAGCACTTTGCAAATATTAACTAATGAACACAGAACACTGTCTCTTCCCCCCGAAGGAGAGGGAGGGGGAGACTCTGATGAGAGTCTGGACTTTAAATGGAAACATCGTTCCATGGAGTGGAGGCAGAGACGCTCATTTGCTTTCGCCATCTTCAGGCTTCTGGGGAGGGACGCTCTGAAGACCACAGAAGCCCACGTTTTCCAGTTTGGAAAGATGGGAAATCAGAGCCCAGGTTAAACCAGGGCTATCCAGAAGTCCTGTGGGCCACGTAAGTGATTCTGAATTTTCTAGAACTATATTTAAGGAAAAAAATAAAAGGGAAAAGAAACAGGAGATTAGCTTTAGTAATTGATTTAACCCCGCATGGCCTCATGAGATACTGTGCCACTATGAACGTTCTGAGATAGACCACCTTGTGATTCATTAAGTCACTTCCAAGAAACTCAGTTGACAGTATCCTTTGATTCACCTGTGCAAGTTTCACCATACTCAGCTCAACAGTGTTGCTGGGAGGGCTCCATTTGTTTCCATTCTCACCGATTTTACCTTCTTTGATTTGGGGGTATCTCAAAACTTTCATAACAATCCACATATAATTGTAAAAAGTAATCAACAAATTTATTATTAATAAAAGTGTTAATTTTTTTGTGCGAAGTCCTTGAGATCACCGTATATTTTACACTTAGCGCACATCTCAGTGTGGGCCACATTTCAAGTGACACATAGCCACCTGTGGACAGTGGCTACTGTATGTGGCAGCCCAGATCTAGACTGCCTTTTGAGGGAGAGTGTCCAGGGTACCTGGTCCAATTATCTGGGGCTGTCCTTCACTTTGCTGGCTAATGCACGGTCAAGTGTACGGGTTATTGTCTGAAAGACTTACGGTTGAATACTGGTTTAGAAATTCTGGCTACATGACATTGGACACATTATTTAATCCATTTGAGTTCAGTTTTTCCATCTCTAATATCAGAATGCTTCTAGCTTCAGTGTCACAGTTTTTATGAGAATTAAATGAGATTATTTTTGTAAAGCACTTAGTGTAGGGCCTAGCATGTGGTAATAATGCAATAAGGAGTAGCTAGTATCGTGTGAATAGGACGAGCTTGTATTCCAGGGCCCTGGATCTATCCCATCTTGCACTGGCACCAGACACATCTTAGTTCTAACTTTGCACATGACCAGATCTCGGCAGGGCAGTTGACCTAATAAGTCCCTCAGCCTCAATCCCTGTGTGATGTGTCTTCCCCTCTAAAATATACACGTATAGCTCTGTATGGCAGGGCAAGGAACCCTTATTAAGGTCATATGGTTTGAAGAGAGAATGAATGAAAGGGGATTATTTCTACAAGTCTGTCACCCCTTCAATTACTTCCCCTTGTCTATTCCTTAATCAGACAGTCTAGAGCAGTGTTTTTCAACCTTTTTTATTTCTCGGCACACTTGAACCTGTAGTTAAATTTCTGTAGCACACTTAAATTCTGTTGATCAAAAAAAAAAAAAGAAGAATCCCTAATGGGTACCTTTCTTGTGCTTTGAACTTCTTCCAAAAATAATTTAACTAATGATCTTTAAAATTTTTCACGGCACACCTAAGATCCTTTCACAGTACACTGGCTGAAAACCACTGCTTGAGACCCTGCAGAGCTCCAGCCGGCCGTTAGCCTAACTCCTTCTCCATTCAAGGATGTGATCCTTCAAACTTCTCAGAATGTTCTCTGTCCCCTGCCTCTTCGTTCATCTCCTTTTTTCTGTTTGGAGTGAAGTCACTCTGTCTCAACTCACAGATGTATGTTGATTACAGTCCTGGCCCTTGTAACATCTCATCACACTTAGTTGTCCACCATGTAACAAGGAGTGTCCACCAGCTTCATTAAATGCTCAGAGAATCTTTGATGAGTCTATACAAGATCAACATCCCGTGATGGAAGAAGACTTCTAGAAGGCATAGCTGCTACATGCGTGCAAGCCCAATCTCCCACCCTAGGGTGTGCACGTCCTGGGTTTTCTGGGGTCTCTCCTCCAAAGCTCAACTTTTCTAAATGTTCTCTACAGCAACAGCTCCTTCATTCTAACTCAGTTTGAAATGAGCAGCAACAATGGAAATAGAAGCTGTCCTGTTGTTAAACCTATCATTTCTGCAAACATCATTTTGGTGAGAGGGTTTTCATCCTGATACACGGCGATCGCAGTTTTTAAAGCATCTCCACTCAAGGAGAGGACTTCTTCCTCGCAATCCCAGACCCCGTAGCTGACCCCTGTCCTCGGTTTCACTTTTTGGTTTCAGTTAGGCACAGTCAAGTGCAATCTGAAAATATGAAATGAAAAACTTCAGAAGTCAACAATTTACAAGTTTTAAATTGTGTACCTTTCTGAATAACGGGATGAAGTCTTGAGCAGTCCTGCTCTGTCCCACTGGGAACATGAACCATCCTCTTGTTTACACCTCTGAGTTGTTCATGACACCCCCTAACCCCTCAACTTAGAAGTTGTCCAGATCACACTGCTTCTATTCAAATAACCCTTATTTTACTTAATAATGGCCCCCAAATGCAAGAGTACTAATGCTGGTATATTATTATAATTGTTCTATTTTAATATTATTGTTATAAATCTCTTACTGTGCCTTATTTATACATTACCCTTTATCACAGGTATATATACATA
>CAUYON010093700.1:0-10429 GCA_963573935.1 Arctocebus calabarensis | reverse complement strand
AGAGCCTCAAGCTGTCACCCTGGATAGAGTGCCGTAGCATCACAGCTCACAGCAACCTCCAACTCCTGGGCTCAAGCGAGTCTCCTGCCTCCGCCTCCCAAGTAGCTGGGACTACAGGCGCCTGCCACAATGCCTGGCCATTTTTTTGGTTGAGTTGTCATTGTTGTTTGGCGGGCCGGGCTGGATTCGAACCCGCCAGCTCAGGTGTACATGGCTGGCGCCTCAGCCCATTGAGCCACAGGCGCCGAGCCTCTCTCTTTATTTTTGAGATAGCTTCTTGCTCTCTCACCAGGCTAGTGTGCAGTGGCATCAATATAGGTTACTGCAACCTCACCAGTTCTCTCACTTCACTCTTCCAGAATTCTAGGATTACAGGCATGAGCCACGAAGCCCAGCTCTGTATTCTCATTTTTATCTTAAAATGAAGATTGATACAGAAGTCTGAATTATTATGTAATTCCACTAGATGCCACTATTGGATATGTTATAAATTCTGCTTTGAAATTTTCTAGGGTGATATACTTGTATATACACAAATATAACAAAGATTATAAAATGTAATTGGGAATTTTATGTCTTAAAAATTTGATGACATTAATTATATTATGGCATTTCAGTAAAATTGCTTGAATTTTCCTAATTTAATTTTATAGAAACATAAATAAGAAAATATTGTGGTTAATGTGTTCCTTTGCTGATTTGTTTTTTTAATAGTCCTCGCCCATGTTTAAACATTGAAGATGATCCAGATATTCATGAAAAACCATTTTTGAGTTCTAGTGCTCCACCCATAACAAGTCTTTGTCTTCTAGGAAATTTTGAGGTAATGTATTTTAAAACTTTTAAGAATTGAAATTTCTTAACTAAAGTCCAGGGTGTCATTTATGTCTTCAACTTTGATTGTGAAAGGGAAATTAGTTGACTGTCCTTTTTGAAAGCCTTGAAAATTACCTTTTTATTTTATGTTATTTTCATGAGCAATTTGGAGAATTGTTAGCAGTGACATTCTAGAATTTGGTAGCCAGGGGAGGAGAATGAAGGACTTTGGTGAAATGAGGTTGGATCAGTTATGTTACTTTAGCTGAGAGGATAGATTTGACATCTTATTTGTTAAAGCTGGGTCTGGGACTCAGAAAAGGTGATGGTGGACTAATAGCCTCCCTTTCATGATTAAGATGGTTGTTTCGCAAAATCAAATGGCTCTCCAAAATCAGGTGAACCGAATCAAATGTTCTTTATTTGAAACATCTTTATAAATCTAAGTCTATTCTAAAGTAATAAGGTTATTATTCATTTTTGTTTTATTTTTAATTAGAGACAGGATCTTACTCTTCTGTCCAGACTGGAAGGCAATGGCCTGATTATAGCTCACTGTAACCTCAAACTTCTGAGCTCAAGTGATCCTCCTATCTCAGTCTCCCAAGCCCAGGCAAGGATATTTAGAGGAAAGTAATTATAATTGTATTTTGACAGGGCATGGTGACTCATTCTTATAATCTTAGCATTCTGGGAGGCTGAGGCTGGAGGATCGCTTGACGTCAGGAGTTCAAGAATAGCCTGAGCAAAGTGACACTCCATGCCTACTAAAAATAAAAAACTGGGCATAGTTCCATAAGCGCCTGTAGTCTCAGCTACTTAGGCTAGGGTAGGAGGATTGCTTGAGCCCAAGAGTTCAAGGTTGCTATTAGCTAGGCTGAGGCCATGGCACTCTAGCCCAGGTAATAGAACAAGATTCTGTCTCAAGAAATAAATTGTACTTTTAATTAAGATGAGTAACTTTGCAGGAGTTGTTGTTTGATATATCAGCCGTATGCTTTATTTGTTTATTTTGGAGACAGTCTTACCCTGTCCCCTGAAGTAGAGTGCTGTGGTGTTACTGTAGCTCACAGCAACCTCAATCTCTTGGGGTCAAGCAGTCCTCCTGCCTCAGCTTCCCTAGTGGCTAGGACTACAGGCTCCCACCACAATGCACAGCTAGTTTTTCCATTTTTAGTAAAGATGGGGTGTTGCTCTTGCTCAGGCTGGTCTCAAACTCCTCAGCTTAAGCCACCCACCTCCCCTCCACCCTTCCGGCGTGCTAGGATTATAGCCGTGAGTCACTAAGCTCAGCCAACAGTACGCTTTATTTACAACTTTTGTTATTCAGGATATGTTTCAATGTTTTAGTGGAAATGAAATTGAAATAAGTCTTTTCCATGTCCCTTTCAAAGTATGAGTTCAGAGATGTTGAACTTGTTCCTTGTCATCATTACATTAAAATTGCATAGACCATTGTGAAGGTCACAACCTTTGTACTATAAGAAAATTTATATGGGAAAAAGAACAGTCTGATATATGAACCCTAGGAAAGGTTTAATCATAGTTAAAGATCGGTATACTGTTTGTTTCAGAGGATCCTATTTGTACAGATATGCATACATTTTTCAAATGACTTAAGGAAAAAATACAGAGATTTTCTGAGACTATCCAACCCATAAAGTCTCTTTATAATGAATTTGGAATTTGGTGTTCTCTCCAGTAAACTGCAGAAGATATTAATTAATAAACACAGAGGAGTAACTTGAATTACTAAACTGACACATTGGTCTTATTTCATGAAACAGGGCACAGTGTGATCCCTATAATGAGGCAAGAGAATGGGTTAAGCCCAACAGTCTGAGGTTGCTGTGAGCTGTGATACAACAGCACTCTACCAAGGGCAACAGCTTAAAACTCTTATCTCAAAAAAAAAAAATTATTATTGACAGTTCCAGATTTACCAAAAAATTGCAGAGATGATTGATTCAAATAGTTGAGAGAATTCCACATCTGGTTTCTCCTAATAGTAACACCTTACATTAGTGTGGTACATTCATCACAATTATTGAACCAGTAATGATACAGTATTATTAACTGAAGTCCAGCTTTTCTTTTTTTGAGATAGTCTCACTATTTTACCCTTGGTGGAGTGCTGTGGTGTCACAGCTTACAGCAATGTCAGACTCTTGGGCTTAAGTGATTCTCTTGCCTCAGTCTCCCAAGTAGCTGGGACTACAGGTGCCCACCTCAGTGCCTGGCTATTATTTTTGCTGCAGTTGTCATTTTGTTTAGCTGGCCCCAGGCTGGGTTCAAACCTGCCTACATCGGTGCATGTGACCAGCGCCATAACCACTGTGCTACAGGTACCAAGCTAAAGTCCAGCTTTTGATTATGTTCATTTTCTCCATTAACTTCTTGTTTTCAATTTCAATAGTATATTTTACTTTTTGTTTGTCTATTTAGAGACAGAGTCTCACATTATCACCCTGAGTAGAGTATTGTGGCGTCACAGCTCACAGCAACCTCCAACTACTGGGCTTAGGCAATTCTCTTGCCTTAGCCTCCCAAGTAGCTGGGACTACAGGCACCCGCCACCACACCTGGCTATTTTTTTGTTGCAGTTTGGCTGAGGCTGGATTTGAACCTGCCACCCTCAGTCCACAGAGCCGGCGCCCTACCCACTGAACCACAGGTACCACCCAGTATATTTAACTTTAAAGAAATTGCCAAACTACTTTTCCAAAGTTAGTTATACCATTTTAATTATCATAAACTATGAGTTCTAGTTTATCCATGTCCTTGCCAGTGTTTCCAATGACCAATCTTTTTCATTTTAATTATTATGGTTTTAATTTATATTTCCCTGATAAGTAGTCATTCGAGTCTCTTTTTCCATGCTTATTTGTTATGTAAGGACATATGTTTTCTACACATTTTCTCCAAGTCTGAGATTTGGCTTTACATTTATGTAACAATGCCTTCTGTAAAGCAAAGGATTTTAATTTTATTGGTGTCTAATTCATTAATTTTTTCATGGATCTTTCTTCGGGTGCTGTAGCTAAAAATAAATCCTTGCCTACTCCATGGCTTCTTTACATTGGTGATACTGACATTTCAGCTAGATAATCCTTTCTCACAGGAGGCTGTCTGTGCATTGTAGGTTGTTCAGCAGACTCTCTGGCTTCTACTCACTTGGTTACAATAACACCCCCCTTGTTTTAGCAACCCTTGGTTGAAAACCACTAGCCTAACCCAAGATCACAAATATCTTTTTCTACATTGTCATATAAAAGTTTGGTTTAGTTCTTACATTTATTTCTGCAATCTATTTTGAGTTAATTTTGTACATGATAGAAGGTGTACAGTTAAGGTTCATTTTTAAGCATATGGTTGTTCAACATTGTTTTTTCTTTTTCTTTTTTTTTTTTGAGGCAGAGCCTCAAGCTGTCAGCCTGGATAGAGTGCTGTGGCATCATAGCTCACAGCAACCTCTAATTCCTGAGCTCAAGCGAGTCTCTTGCCTCCACCTCCCAAGTAGCTGGGACTACAGGTGCCCGCCACAACGCCCGGCCATTTTTTGGTTGCAGCCGTCATTGTTGTTTGGCAGGCCCGGGCTGGATTTGAACCTGCCAGCTCAGGTGTTCGTGGCTGGCGCCTTAGCCCGTTGAGCCACAGGCGCCGAGCCTGTTGTTCTTTCTTATTACTTTATTGTAGTTCTTTGTCATTTCATATAAATTTTAGAATTCATTTGTCTTGTTTCTACAAAATAGCCTCTTAAGTTTTTGTTTGGATTGCTTTGATACAGATCAATTTAGGGAAAATTTACATCTTAAGAACATAAAATTTTTCATGGGAGAAAATATTTGCAAACGACTCTTCTGAGAAGCTATTAATAGCTAGAATATATAAGAAACACTAACATCTATTTAATAGGGAAAATAATAAATAATCTGATTTAAAAATGGGCAAAGAGGCTGGCCACGGTGGGCCAACCTGTAATCCTAGCACTTTTAGGGGCCATGGCAGGAGGATTACCTGAGGTAGGGAGTTTGAGACCAGCCTGAGCAAAAGCAGAACCCTATCTCTACCTCAGATAGGAAAATCAGCTGAATGGGGTCCTACATGCTTATAGTCCCAGCTACTTGAGAAGCTGAGGCAAGAGAATTAAGACCAGGAGTTTGAGGCTGCTATGAGTTAGGGGCCATGGCACTCTAGCATGGGCAATAGAGTAAGACTCTGTGTCCACAAAAAAAAAAAAAAAAAAAAAAAAGACAAAGGATCCAAAAAGTTAATTCTCAAAAGAAGACATACAAATGACCAACAAGCATATAAAATAATGTTTAACGTCATTAGTTACCAGAGAAATGCAAATCAAGACTACAATGAGGTATCCTCTCACTTGAAAAAGACCAGCAGTACCAAATGCTGGCAGTGATGTGGAGAAAGGGGAGCCCTTGTATATTGTTGGTAGAAATGTGAATCAGGGCAGTACCTGTGGCTCAATGAGTAGGGCACCGGCCCCATATACTGAAGGTGGCGGGTTCAAACCCGGCCTCAGCCAAACTGCAACAAAAAAATAGCCTGGTGTTGTGGCTGGTGCCTGTAGTCCCAGCTACTTGGGAGGATAAAGCAAGAGAATCACCTAAGCCCAGTAGTTGGAGGTTGCTATGAGCTGTGTGACACCATGACACTCTACTGAGAGCGACAAAGTGAGACTCTGTCTCTACAAAAAAAATTTAAATTTAAATTTAAAAAAAAAAAGAAAGAAATGTGAATTAATACAACCACTATGGAAAACAGTATGGAGGTTTCTCAAACAGCTGGAAATAGAACTACCATATGATCCAGCAGTCCTACTGCTCAGTATATATCCAAAGGATAGGAATTCGGTCTATTGAAAAGATATCTGCGTTCACATGTTTACGACAGCTCTATTCACAGTGACCAAGATGTGGAATAACCTGAGTGTCCATTGTGGATGAATGGACAAAGAAATTGTGATACATATACACAAGGGGATATTATATAGCCACAAAGAAAAAAAATGAAGTCCTGGGGCAGCGCCTGTTGCTCAAGGAGTAGGGTGCCAGCTCCATATACCAGGGGAGGCAGGTTCAAGCCAGACCCTGGCCAAAGTTGCAAAAAAAACAAAAGAAAAAAGAAAAGAAATCCTGCCATTTGAAACAACATGAATGAAACTGGAGAACTTTGTGTTAAATGAAACGATTCAAGCATAGACAGACAAACCTTGTGTACTCTCACTCATATATGGGAACTAGATATTAAAACAATCGTTCTTAACAGAAAAATTGATCTCACAGAGTAAATGACAGTTAACAGAGGCTGGGAAGGGAGACGGGGTGGAGGATAAAGTGGGGATAGTTGGTAGAAAAATATAGTTCGATTGAATGAACAATATTTGATAGCACAGCAAAGAGACTATAATCAATAATAAGTTAGAGTATTCTTTTAAATAACTGAAATAGTAGAGTTGAATCTTTCTTACATGCAGAAATGTTAAATGCCTAAGGTAGTGGATACCTCAATTACCTGGATTTGATTAATTCATACTGCATGCCTGTATCAAAATGTCAAATGTATCCTATAAAGATATATAACTATTATCTCCCCTTACTAATTAAATATAAAAAATCCAAAACAATATAAAGTCTTTCAATCCATGAAATTTGTTTATGTAGATATTCTTTGATATCTTTCATCAGTGTTACAGTTTTTACCATACGGGTCTTGGACATTTTCTTCTTTTTTTGACACAGAGTCTCACTGTCTCCTTAGTTAGAGTGCTGTGACATGATAGCTCACAGCAACCTCAGACTCTTGGACTCAAGCTGTCCTCTTGCCTCAGCTTCTGGAGTAGGTGGAACTACAGACATGCACCACCACATACAACTCATTTTTAAAGTTTTTGTACAGATGGCATCTTGCTATATTTCTCACCCTGGTCTTAAACTCCTGGCCCCACCTGGTCCTCCCACCTAAGCCTCTTGAAGTGCTGGGATTGACCAGGCATGGTATCTCAATCTGCAATCCTAGCACAGTAGAAAAATTAGCTGGGGGTGGTGGCACGTGACTAGTTCCAGCTTCTTAGGAGATTGAAGCAGGAGGATCTCTTGTGTATAAGGAGTTTGAATTTGCAGTGACCTATGTTGATGCCACTTCATTCTAGCTGGGGCAACAGAATGATCCTCTGTCTCAAAAAAAGAAAAAGTGCGGGATTATATTTTAAGTTAAACAATAAAACACATCATATATAACAACATTTTTCAAAAAGGCAATTATTTCTCAAAGTTGTAAATTAGCAGTTCTCAACCTGTGGGTTGTGACCCACAGGAACTGTATTAAAGGGTTGTGGCATTAGGAAGGTTGAGAACCACTATTATAAGTGATTGGCTTCATCTTTTGATAGAACTTTTATATATGACTCATTAGGTCTTCAGGTGCTTTTCCATCCCTAGTACTATGAATAGGCTGTTTGAGGGATACCTATAGTAGTAGAGCATATTTTTTATTTAAAAATACAAAAATCAGGCCAGGCACAGTGGCTCACACCTGTAATACTAGTACTCTGGGAGGCAGAGGTGAGCAGATGGCTTAATCTCAGGAGTATGGGACCAGCCTGAGCAGAAGCAAGACCCCATCTGTAAAAAACAGACAGGTCTTGTTACAAGTGCCTATAGTCTGAGCTGCTTGGGAGGCTGAGGCAAGAGTTTGAGGTTGCACTGACCTAAGCCGCCACAGCAGTATACCAGGGGCAGCATTGTGAGATTCTCTCTCTCTCAAAGAAAAAAAAAAAAAAAATATGTATATATATATATATATATACACACACATATATATATTCACTTATTTATATATAAAATACACACGTAAAATAACAAACAATTCGGTCTTTCTGAAGTAATAGGCCTTGCCCTGCCTCCCAAGAAAAAACGAAAGAGAGAAAAATTAGGTCTAAATAATGGTGAAGTTCCAGGAGAGTTCAACATAGGATAGAATATTAAGAGGCCAAACATTGTAAGAAAATTGATGAGAGGTGAGGACAATTTCAAATCAGATCAACAGCAGAAATGAGGACCTGGCAATGGTAACAGTCACTTTTCTTGTCCCTAAAAGCACAGTGATATATTTCTTTAAATAGAAAAATAAAAGCATTAATTTTTCTAATTGATTTTTTAAAAAAATTATTTTGTCTTCCAGGAATCTGTCTTGAACTATCGTTTAGATCCTCTCGGCATTGTTGATGGTTTCACTGCCGAGGTAGGGGCAAGTGGTGTTTTTTGCCCCACTCATTTGACTCTTCCAGTTGAAGTGTCATTCTACAGTGTTTCAGATGATAATGCTCCCTCGCCCTATATGGCAAGTATTTTTCATATTGTCCTTTTCCACAAAGTCAACCAGCTTAATAACAATTGTCTTTAAATGCTAATTATAATGCTTAAAAATACAGAACATTTCCTAAGTGAAAAATGCATGCAAATTAATATATCAAAACATTATCTTACAAGTTCTTTCTGAGCCAGCTCAAGCAACAGATAACCTCTTTTGCTTTTAAGGATGGTGCTGAAAATTTACTTGTTTCTATGTGACTTTCAAAGTGATAAAAATTGATTAGTGGCCCTAATCTTGCTATCTTCTTGTGTTCGCACAAACTTCAAAGTGCTTACTGTGCACTCCAATCTACAAGTTTTGCCTTCCCATATGATTCCTACTTCTACTTAAAGTTTAGATTAGGGATTTGGTGGCCTAAGCCTTTTGTGAGGCCCTTAGGTTTGTTTTGGGCCTATTCTTTTCAAATTCTTGGGGTTTTAGAATAATAGCTATTTCAGAGTAAAGTATGAAGTAGTAAGCTCAGGTCTTAATGGAGAGTGAAAAAGCAAAGGCACTTTAGCAGATAGTCTCAAGCTTTAAGATAAATCCTTTAATTTCACCTTTCCCTTTTTTATTCCAATGGATTGCAGATAAAGTAAGCCTTTAACTGTAAAATGATACTAAGTCCTGATACATGATTAGTATCAGCCTTTTTCTGAAAGACAAAGAGGGAGAAGTGGCTAAAACCAATGCATCTCTGTAGAAATGTTACAGTGATGGTATCAAATATGGAATCAAATCTGGGTCTTCGTGTTAGGTCTTACTTTTGAGAAATGCAAATTACTGTAGTCACCTATACAGCCTAGTCTTGCTACTAGAATTTCCTAACTTACCACCTGGCCTCATTCCTTTCTCTCCTAATACCCCTCTCCCCTACCTTCTAGGTTTTTAAAGACATTAGTAACAGTGTCTTTGTTATTAATAAAAGCTGTGAAAAGGGATGTCTGCATAATTGAGAAATAATAGAGAAAGAAGGAAGTTATATTTTTTTAGGACCTAAATATGGCCTACTCATTATTGTCCCTGTTTGCCCAAGGAAGGTTGTTTAGGTTTATTCCATTCTAAGGGTAAAGCTTTTAGCCAGGAACCCGATTGCTGTTTTATACTTTGATAGAAAAAGTATAGTAGTGTCTCCTCATTCATTCAAAGTTTTCTTTTCCCAACAATATTTATACTTGCGGATCATGATGAAGAGGTACAGCATTGGTTATTATCAAAAACAGAGGTCCTTCCCTCTCAAACCTTCCCAGTTACTACATATCCTGCCTATTTTTCATTTAACATAAAATGAATCTTCTCCAGAATAATTTTTGAAAAAATAATTGACAATTTTGAACAGTTAAAAAATAGAAAGTAGGCTTGGCGCATGTGGCTCAGTGGGCTAAGGCATCAGCCACATACACCTGAGCTGGCAGGTTCGAATCCAGCCCGGGCCTGCCAAACAACAGTGATGGCTGCAACCTGAGCTGGCAGGTTTGAATCCAGTCCGGGCCTGCCAAACAATGACAGCTGCAACCGGAAAAAAAAAAAAATAGAAAGTAAAACTGAGAGATTAGTATCAGAATAAATTTATTACATACTGGAATGCTACCAATACATACATTATAATATAGCTGTAAAGACGCCCATTTTACTTTACCAGGACTTCAGGAATGTCATCAGTTTCTTACATTCTATGGCAACATAGAAATAGAGAATGGAAAGATAAGGTCTAAAATACTGTGATATTTCATTAGTAAAGATAATTCTTCTTGGCCATTAGGATAGCTTAGAAATGAGAGAAAAGGGTGAAACTGGATGCAAATCAGCTCAAATGAATACCTTTGAATAAAATTCTTGAGCCAGGGGCGATTTGAACTATGCATTCAAAATGCAAAACAGCATCAATCTTGACCTTGGTTGACATCTAAAAACAAAAGAAGGATTTGGAAATAAAAGATTTTATTCATTCTAGAAAGTACTGGAATATACACAGGTTGTGTATCATAGACTTTGAATAGATACTTGAACAGATACTGGAACGGGTATAAGTCAGGTTGCTGGGTTGTTTATTCATCTGTCCTTTTAAGAATCCTTTCTGGGGCGGCTTCTGTGGCTCAGTGAGTAGGGCGCCGGCCCCATATACCGAAGGTGGTGGGTTCAAGCCTGGCCTCGGCCGAACTGCAAAACAAAAAAATAGCCGGGCGCTGTGGCGGGCGCCTGTAGTCCCAGCTACTAGGGAGGCTGAGGCAAGAGAATCGCT
>CAUYON010093699.1:0-27033 GCA_963573935.1 Arctocebus calabarensis | reverse complement strand
TGCTCTGTACCTTTTATTTGTATCCTTGGGGTCGCAGGTCGCTCCAATAGGGTTGATGTGCGTTCCTCGACCTTGTCTCTTGGCTCAGCTCCAAACCGTTGGCTTTCTTGCTAAATTTCTGTCCTTTAACTCTCCTTCTGGTCAGGAGTGTCTGCAGAAAGCTGGCTACAGACCTCCATCTTGGCTCCTCCCCTAGATATGGGTTTTTAACCCATAGCATTGAAATGAATGGAGACTTAATGGTGTATACTTTTGCTGCTATTATTTTTATTTTCTAAAATTTATGCCAAACTTTGAAATGTGTGTTGGAAGTTCTTTTGTACTTTAAAATGAGTGAATTAACCAATTAATTCATTGAGTTCTGACACTGCCCTATGGATTCCACATACCGCGTGCTCTGTAGGCGGGTCTCTGGGAGGCAGTTTCAGGCCCCTCCGAGTTGCATCTCCCTGGTCTCCATCTCGCTTCATCTCACCACAAACTCTTGTAATGCCCAAGCATTTCCCTCCGGCCCACTGCACACTGATCTGAAAGCCATCTGGATCCACTAGGCACTGAACAAACTCCATTTGTCCACTTTTGGTGAATTTAAAAATGTAGTTTATTAAAAAAAATCAGTCTACTGATACTATTTCTGTAGCTAACCTCACACTGTATCACTGGCCTTCCTGAGACTTTCGATCAAATCCTCATACTGTTTTATTCTCTTTGTTCATGATCATGTGTGTGCTTTTCCTTTCTTTTTTTATGCGGAAGTGGTATCTATCTATCTGTCTATACATCCACACATACACACAGAGGGTGACAAAAAATATATAGACATTTTAAGCAAGGAAAAAACTGTATTAAAATGATAATGCTTAATATTGACCAATACTGTTTGTTATCTTGTATATTGTATCTTATATCTCTCATTATTGTATCGATCAAATGTGACTTCAGTATTACTATTTTTGGGGGGGTGCGGGGCTGGGTTTGAACCCACCACCTCTGGTATATGGGGTTGGCGCCCTACTCCTTTGAGCCACAGATGCCGCCTGAGTATTAATACAGGTTTTTCCTTGCTTAAAATGTCTATACATTTTTTGGCATGTGCTGTATATATATTACAGTATGATCAGAATCATTTGCAGAACTTCCTCTTGAATCTAAATTTTGTTCCACACACTTGTTTATTTTTCTTTTGAATCCTCACTAAGTCACAAGCTTCCTTAGCCTTGACCATTGTCTTCTCACCATGTCCCTGGTATTTAGAATGGTGCCTAGACTGATGCCTGGCACAGAGCAGGTCTTCAATAAGCATCAGGAGCAGGGCTGCTCAGATGGGGGATAGAAGAACACCATGGAGATAGCCAGGATTACCCACTTTGTCCAGGGTAATCTGTGACACTTTCAAAGATCTAAGCTGTCAATGAATCACTTGGTAGAGGATGATGTCAATCCAGAGTGATCTCACCTGCCTATCCCAGGGAGTGCCACGAACCATGTTCTATTGCCAACATTTTATTTGATAGCTTGTCTTACACACTGAAGCCAGTTGGACTAAACGCCAGCATGAATGATTGGCATTGATTTAATTTGAGAGTTCCTTATTTGAGAAGCAGAGTGACCCCCCCCCCAACTTTCTTGCCTCAGTAAATTAGCTTCAAATAAAGAGATACCTTCATTTCATACTTTTATCTTAATTATCCTCCTATGGTCGGATTAATGCACAAGCAAGGACTTTAAAAAAAATTTTGTAGCTCAGAACACTCATTTTTTAAAATGTATATTTATTGTGATTCAGGATATTTAATGCCTTGCTTTTCAATTATTCATATTCAAAATGACATTGCCTGCTTTCTGTGCACAAGAGACTATTGTATCATTGCAAAATCAATTTCCTTAATTTGACTTTTTTGATCCTAAGAAAAGGGCATTACATTCTGCTTTGACCATGTACATTCAGTGGAGGAAGTATGCAGAATGGGGCATTGGGATAAGAACGGGCTTTTGTCCTCCTCAATGGAACTCTAGGAGAGCACACCTGTTAGTATAACCACTCAGGCCAGTATGTGGATGGTATCACTGATAAAAATGAGGGAATTAGGTTGAATTCCCTAGGAGCAAAGCCTAACAGGGATCCCTAAAAAGTAATTTATTGAGGAACGGCTCCCAGAAGACACTTGGCATGGGAGGAAGGAAGCAAGATGTAGTTTCAACTTGATCCCAAAGGGAACTCTGGAATCTAAACTGCTTCTCAGTATCTGTCTAGTCTTGAGGAAAGGAGGCTGGGTTTTCATACCACAAGATCAGAGAGTCTTTGCTAATTTATTTAGAGGCATGAAGGTAGTAGAGGACTCTCTACTAACTTACAAGGTAAGACTCCAGTCTCTAAAGGACAATCTTCCAGAGGCATTTTCAGTTTTGAGTATTAGTGCCAAGAACAAAAATACTGATGGTTAAGACAGGGCACCAACCACATTTGCTACAATGGACACATCCTCTGTTAAGAAAGAAAAGTCCTGAACTTCCTTTGATTTCTGTATAGTTGAGACAAAAGTTCACCCTTTCCTTGAAATTTCTTTGTTTCCCCTTCCTTGTAGTTGTTGGTAATGGTCTACGGCAGTTGAGTCTTTGAACATTTTATCTTATTTTCTCAAATGTGCTGCAAACAGCTTTGAATAAATATTTCAGTTGTTCTGAGCCTTTGCTTCTCCTCCCCTGCCCTATTATTGATTCTTGGTTATATTCTTGATAGCCAGGTTTTCCAGTATTACACAAGTACTTTATTTCATGAATTCTAAGACATCTATTCATATTTTAACATCCCAGAAAGTGGATTGCCATAAGCCATAATAACTAACTAGCAGTCTTTTTTCTCCTTTACTATTGGTTACATAAATACATATGCCTTTTGTAGTCACTGGCTTTTAAAAATCTGATGAAATGAACTGTTTTACGTCTTGCTATGGTTGTGGTTACACAACTGTATAGATTTTTCAAAACTCACACACGTATGTGTGTGGGACGTGGAGCAAGATGGTGGACCAGAAGCATTGTTTAGCTGAGCTCTCCTAGAACAACTGAGGAAAAACAGAGAATGTAATCATACCTGGCACAGGGACCTTACCCAGAGTTATAGCTCAGGAAGCCCAGCAAGGAGTTGGTGAGCTGGATACAGCACATGGTCCAGAGTGGTGGAAATCTGATAAATTAGGCAAGTAAATGCAACTTGCTGGGATAGGCTGGATCCCCACATAGGTCCAGGATGGAAAGAAGCCTTTCTGAAGTTTTTAGGTATTGGGGGAAGCTGTGTGTTGAGTAGAAAGCTTGGAAGAGTGGTTGGACTCAAACAGTATACAGCTACCACATTTTTTTTTTTTTTTGAGACAGAGCCTCAAGCTGTTGCCCTAGGTAGAGTGCTGTGGCATCATGACTCATAGCAACCTCCAGCTACTGGGTTTAAGCGATTCTCTTGCCTCAGCCTCCCAAGTAGCTGGGACTACAGGCACCCGCCACAATGCCCAGCTATTTTTTGGTTGCAGCCATCATTGTTATTTGGTGGGCCCAGGCTGGGTTTGAACCCTCCAGCTCAAGTGTATGTGGCTGGCACCTTAGCCATTTGAGCCACAGGCACCAAGCCACAACTACCACATTTGAATGCTAGTTGGAGTGGATTTGCCAGTGGTGGCTGGTTAGGCAGCCAGCTGAGTAGGACTCAGTACCCAGGGGGGGCTGCCATTCCTGAAAGATCATGAGAAGGTCTTAGCAGGGGCCTAAAGCACTGTTGTCTTAATTCTACCTATTGGGATAAGAACTCCTTTCTTGGGACAGGCTGCAGGACTCCCACACCTCACAGGAACTGGAGTCAGGGGCACTGTAAGACTTATACCTGAAGGATTCTTGTGAGCTTTAACATCCCAACCTGGTAGGGTCTGAATGCCGAGGAAACAATCAAGTGATCACCAAAGGCAACTAAGTTTTGAATAAGGACTATTGCTGCCTATGCTTTCTGTCTCCTAAAAAAAAGCCCACAGGACCACCTAGTGTTCAGGTGACATACTGCAACATACTGTCATCAAGAGCAAGGACTTCTATTTATTTGGCCATGAGGAAGAGATTGGCTTTGCTCCAGCTGAGGCCACGATAAGACCTAAGCTCTGAGAATAGGTAACTTGAAGCAAATGAGGCAGTGAGAAGGAAAAAGGAAGACAAGGAGGTGAACAAGAAGAAACACATGAGAAGGAATCAACAGAAAAAATATAGGCAACATGAAAACCAAAACAGAGGAACTCCTCCAAGGGACCATGAGGCAGCTACTGCAGAAGACTCCACACATAAATAATTGATGGACTTGAAAGAAAGGGCATTTAAAATATAGATGTTAAAAACAATAAAAGGAATGCATAAGAAAATGGAAAGACAGAACCAAAAGTCAGAAAAGAGATATATACAATATAGAAATGATATGGTAGAGCTTAAGGAAATGAAGGAGCCTATCAGGGAATTTGAAGATCCAGTAGAAAGTATCAAAAACTGGTTACTGTTTTTGAAGAAGATGAGCCTCAGAGCTAGAGGATAAAGTTTTCAAGAAAGAACTTCAGAGCTAGAGGATAAAGTTTTCAAGTTAACCCAGGTAATTAAAAAGGTAGAAAAGAAGAGAGAGAAAGAACAGGCTCTGAGACAATTTCAAGATTCCAAGAAGTGTTCAAACATATGAATAATAGGGATTCCTGAAGGAGAAGAAGATTGTCCCAGAGGAATGGAAACCCGAGTAGAGACTATCATAAATGAAAACTTCCCAAGTTTTATTAAAGACGCCTATACCTTCCTTTCAGACAGATATTGAACCCCAGGTCATCTCAGCTCCAACAGAGCCTCCTCAAAATACATTGTAATGAAACTGTCCAAAGTTAAGACAAAAGAAAAAATTCTGCAAATGGCCAACTGATCTATAGAAGCAGAGCCACTTAGGATAACCACAGACTTTTCAGCTGAAACCTTCCAAGCCAGAAGAACATGGTCATCCACCTACAACATACAATATTCATAAACAAAACAATTTTCAGCCCACAATTTTTGTATCCTGATAAACTAAGCTTCAAAATCAACAAACCAAATCTTTTGTGGCTACACAGACACTGAGGAAATTCACCACAATAATATAGAAAATACTTAGACCTATTCTCAACACTGACCACACAATGGGCCACTAACAAAGTAAACATTCAGAAGCTAAAGGTCAATATTTAGCTTCCATAATGTATAAAGATTACACAGTGGACTTTTACAAAATAAGATGACTAGAACTCCACCACATTTAACAATTCTCTTAAATGTCAATGGACTGAATTCACCACTGAATTGGTAGAAGCTGGTTGATTGGATAAAAAGTACAAGCCATCCATATGTTGTATCCAGGAGATATACATAGCCTTGAAGAACAAATTAAGACTCAGGGTTAAGGGATGGAAAACAATATTTTAAGCAAATGAAAATAAGAAGAAAGAAAGAGTTGCAATCCTATTTTCAGATACAAGCAGATTTAAAGTAAGTAAATTTAAGGAAGACAAAGATGGACACTTTATATTGGTCAAAACAACAACAGAACAAAAAGACATTTCAATTTTAAATAATTATGCACCCAACTTAAATGCTCTCAGATTTATGAAATAGACCTTGAGCAATATGATATCACATAACATCATCATAGGTGGGGACTTTAACACCCCTTTGATAGAACTGGACTGTCCTCTAAACAGAAACTAAACAAAGATACAAAAGTGACCCTAGGAAAAATGGGATTAATAGACATGTAGAACACACCATCACAAAGATAAAGAATATTCATTTTTCCTGTCAGCTCATGGTATAAACTTCAAAATCAAGCACATCCTGGGCTACAGATAAAACATCAGCAGAATTAAAAGAATAGAAATCATACCTTGTATCTTCTCAGACTACAAGGCAATGAAGGTGGAACTCAACTCCAACAAAAATGTTCATCCCCACACAAAGACTTGGAAATCAAACAACCTTATGCTGAATGATAGTTGGGTTCAGGAAGAGATAAAAAAAGAAATCATTATATTCCTCCAACATAAAAACAATTAAGACACAAGTTACTAAAACTGGTGGGATACAACAAAAGCAGTCTTAAAGAGAGAAATCTATCACATTAGATGCCTACATTTGAAAAACAGAAAGAGAGTGCATCAACAAACTCATGAATCATTTTATAAAATTGGAAAAAGAAGAAGAATCTAATCCTAAACCCAGCAGAAGAAAAGAAATAACCAATATTAAATCAGAAATTAATGAAATTGAAAACAAAAGAATCATTCAGAAAATTAATGAAACAAAAAGTTAGTTTTTCAAAAAAAAAATAAAATCAGTAAACTTCTGGACAGATTAACTAGAAACAGAAAAGTAAAATCACCAATAAATTCAATCAGAAACAATAATGGGGAAGTAACAACAGATGCCGCAGAGATACAAGTGATCATCTCTGAGTACTAGAAGAAACTCTATACCCAGAAATTTGACAATATGGAGGAAATGGAGCAATATCTGGAATCACCTCCTCTCTATAGACTTAATTAAGAATAAATAAATCTCTTGAACAGACTGATTTCAAGAACTGACATCAAAGAAACAATAAAATAATCTCCCAACAAAAAAATGCCCTGGTCCAGATGTCTTCATACTAGAATTCTATCAAAGAAAAGAAGAGCTTATACTCATGCTACAGAAATTATTCCAAAAAATTGAGAAGGGAGGAATCTTCCCTAAAAAGTTCTATGAAACAAACATTACCCTGCTACCAAAACCAGGATAAGACCCAACTAAAAGGGAGAATTTCAGACAAATTTCAGAATAATAAATACAGATAAAAATTCTCAATAAAATCCTAGCCAATAGATTCCAGCTATACATTAAAAAAATCACTTATCACAATGAAGTAGGTTTCATCCCAGGAATAGCTTAACATATGCAAGTCCATAAATGTAATTCACCATATCAACAGCAGCAAAAACAAAGACCATACAATCCTCTCAATAGATGAAGAAAAAGCAATTGATAAAATTCTGCATCCTTTTCTAATTAGAACACTTAAGAATATAGGCTTAGGGGGCACATTTCTTAATCTGATCAAAGCCATCTATGACAAACCCAGAGCTAATATTATACTGAATGGAGTAAAACTAAAAACTTTTAAACTTAGAACTGGAACCAGACGAAGTTGTCCTCTATTGCCACTACTATTCAACATAATGCTGGAAGTTCTATTCAAAATAATCAGGCAAGAGTCAAGAAAATAAAGGGCATTCAAATGGGTACAGAGGAGGTCAAACTCTCACTCTTTGCTGACAATATGATCTTATATTTAGAGAACCACAAAGACTTAACCACAAGATTCCTGGAAGTGATAAAAAAAATATAGCAATGTCTTAGGATATAAAATCAATGTCCACAAATCAGTAGCCTTTTTAAATGCCAAAAACAGCCAAGATGAGAAGCTAATCAAGGACACAATTCCCTTCACAATAGCTTCAAAATAAGATGAAATACCTAGGAATATACATAATAAAAGAGGTGAAGAACCTCTACAAAGAAAATTATGAAACCCTAAGAAAAGAAATAGTGGAAGATATTAACAAATAGAAGAACATATGATGCTCATGGCTGGGAAGAATCAACATTTTGAAAATGTCTATACTACCCAAAGCAATCTATAGATTCAATGCAGTCCCCATCAAAATACTGTCATCATACTTTCAAGATTTGGAAAAAACAGTTCTTCATTTTGTAAGGAACCAGAAAACCCTGTATAGCCAAGGCAATTCTTAGTAATAAAAGCAAAGCCAGGGTATCTCACCCTACCAGACTTAGGCTATACTCAAGGCCACAGTGATCAAAACAGCATGGTACTGGTATAAAAATAGAGACATTATGGACATTTAGAACCAAATAGAAAACCATGAGATGAAACTTACATCTTACAGCCACCTGATCTTTAATAAACCAAACAAGAACATATATTGGGGGAAAAGAATCCCCATTCAATAATTGGTGCTGGGAGAACTGGATAACTACATGTAAAAGACTGAAACTGGACCTGCACCTTTTTCCACTTACAAACATTGTTTCAGGATGGATAAAAGATTTAAATTTAAGGCATGAAACAATAAAAACCCTTAGAGAAAGTGTGGGGAAATTTCTTTTCCCCTTGAAAATGGGGGAAACACTTGAAACACTGGAAGATATCGGCCTGGGGAAAGATTTTATGAAGAAGACTCTGTGGTAATTACAACAACAATAAAAATAAACAAGTGGGACTTAATTAACCTGAAAAGCTTCTGTACAACTAAAGAAATAACAACCAAAGTGAACAGATAGCCTTCAGAATGGGAAAAGATATGTGTAAATTATGAATTGGACAAAAGCTTGATAACTGGGATCTATGGAGAACTCAAATTAATCACCACAATCCCATCTATCAATAGGCAAGAGATATGAACAGAACTTTCTCGAAAGAAGCAGATGAATGGCTAACAGACATATGGAAAAATGCTCATCATCTTTAATCATCAGAGAAATGCAATTAAAACCACCCTGAGATATCACCTAACCCCTATGAGAATGTCCCACATCACAAAGTCTCAAAGCTGTAGATGCTGGTATGGATGTGGAGAGGGAACACTTTCACACTGTTTCTGGGACCACAAGTTAATGCAACCTATTTGGAAGTAAGTATGAAGACGCCTCAAAGAACTCAAATTAGACCTCCCATTTGATCCTGCAATCCCATTCCTAGGCATCTACCCACAAGAAAAAAAAAATCATTTTATCATAAGGACATTTTCACTAGACTGTTTATTGCAGCTCAATTTACAATTGCCAAAATGTGGAAACAGCCTAAATTCCCACCAATCCAGGAATGGATTAACACACTGTGGTTTATTCAGCCTCTAAAAAAGAAGGAGATTTTACATCTTTTATATTAACCTAGATGGAAGTGGAAAACATTCTTCTTAATAAAGCATCACAAGAATGGAGAAGCAAGAATCCAATGTACTCAATTCTAATATGAAGGCAGCAGATGAGCTAATATAAGGGGTGGGCAGGGGAATGAGCAGGAAGAGGGGAGGAGGGTCAGGGGATTAAGATCACAGTGTATAACACACCTCTTGGGGGTGGGACACAATTCTAAGAGGGACTTTAATAAATGCAATCAGTGTAACCTAACACTTTGTACTCCTAATGAATCCCAAACAATAATATAAAAATTATTTAAAATCTGATTAAATACAGCATTTTACACATATAACATGCTTATACAAACTATTCTATAAAGGTAGCCTCTAGTTACATATCTGTATTTTGGTGATAACTGATTTAGAGGTGAACTTTTAGAACGCAGTCCATGTGTAAGTACCAATGTATTTGAACTAGTACTCTCCTGAATGTGTTGGATTCTGTGTATCCAATTTATTGAAGGGATTTCATTTATTAATGTAGGAGAATGCACCTTAGAACCTCAGCACATAGTAGATCTCCAATACCTTTACTTTTTCTTTTTATCTTCCTCCTCTCTCGTAAGTCTTAAGAGAAATCTTCAGAACTCCACATAGAGATTAACACCTTACTAATTTGTACAAATGAGAAGGAAGGCCCGACTGAATTAATAAAAATTATGAAAAAATGCATTTTTCAAATTCAAGAACAAGTAACTGACACAAGGTTAATGAAGCATTACCTAGAATTGGCCCTTAAGGGAACAGCCTTAATAAATGGATAAGAATAATTTATAATTAGCCCTTTCTTTTTGCACTTGAAAAGTACTTAGGATGAGCTTATCTATAAGGTTAGACATATCTGCTATTGCCTGCCTGCAATTTTATTTCTATTTTTAATTTGTCTCAGGATAGTTTTCTTAGGTATTATGTGGCTAACTTAACAAAGTCTCTGCCCTGAGTAACATTTCATGGTAATCACAAACACTTGAGTTAACAAGTAATAGCTTAATTCTGACAGTGTTTAAGTAAATAAAGTTTTGTATTCACCCAATCTCTGCAAAATCCCTAGGCTATCCTTAGGACTTCAGAAATCATTAAAATGCACAGATTTTAGTAAAAGAAGCCAGATACAAAAGACTGCATACTATGTAGTCTTACTATAATATGAAGTTCAAGAAGAGATCAAAGTTGTTTGTAGCCATAGGAATCAGATAATAATTGCCTTTAGTAGTAGGGTGGTTTACCAAAATAGGGTGAGAGGAAGCTTTGGGGGTGAAAGGCCATATCTTGATCTGTGGGATTGTTAAAGAAATGTCACAGTACATTTGCCCAAGTCTTTGGTGATATACATTTAACTTTTCTGCGTGTTACTAAAGGTAAAGTATACTTTAGTAAAGTACTGTTTGGAAAAGATGCATAGGTTGTTATTTCGATCTTGTATCCAACTGTAGAGGGAGCAGGTTAATCCAAAAAACCCAGATGGAAATATGTAACTGGCAGCATAGTAAGATAAAGGTTTAGTATGTAGGTTTATATGATTCATCCAAACTCCAGTCTTTGTCTCATCATCAGTGTGATGGAAATTGCAATAATAACGATGTTAACTTCAAATGAACAAGTGAGAAATCCTGAAATTCCTGAAACGGCATTCCATAGTGAACTTCTTCACCTAGCTTGGTCTTATCAAGCATTTTTTCAACAGTTTAAAAGCTAAAACAGTAAAAAAAAAAAAAATTGACAATTTTTCTTCAGGCAAAGTGTTAATGACCCCTAAAGGGAATTTTCTTATCACTCTGTCACCTATGTGTGATTTTCTAAGTAGCATTTCCCTGTGACTTCCAGGTGTGTGAAAATGCAATTTTTTCTTGAGTAAGTTATGAAACATTCATGCTTACAAAGGGAACCTACATTAAATAGCCCGATCACCCTGTTCTCCCACACAGAGGTGCATAAAGTGAAGGTTCTGGACAAATATCATGTCCTTTTGAATATTATGGATCAAGAAATATCCGACAAGAAATATGAAAGCTAAGAATTCTCTAGGATCTAATAAATGATGTTATAATATTGTTTTAGAATTATTAAGCTAAATGAAAGTAGAGACATACAAAATTTATTTTCATATGTGGATTCTGGGGAAGAAAGCAAGACATAAAAACTATCTAGCAATATTTGTATATTGTGTTGATGGGCATTTCTAGGGTAGAGTTGCAGAGTTCTGTGTTTGATCCCCATGTTATCTACTGTTTTTATTTAATCTGATAAAATTAGATAATCATACAAAATGGAAGCAATTATACAAAAATATTCAGATGCCTAAGAATAACCCCCTTCCTTACATTTTCAATGGCCGAGGTAGGGCGATCACACGGAGGAAGAGGGCTTTGTGGCTGATGATATTTTGTGTTTTGTTTTGTTCGAATTTTGACATCCTATATCGTCATCGTCATCCTGGTTTTCTCTCCTTCACAATCACTGTTCTTTCCGATCTCAGTGTGGTCTCTTCATCAGAGCAGCTTTCCTTATCTTTTCCTGCCATAGCATTCTGTCCTCTCCACATCGAGTGCACCAATTTCTATTTCTCTTTTGTAGTGTTACCACCATTGCAATATCTTTCTTACTCTCCAAAACTATAGGCTACTGATAGGTGAGGAGATTGCGTCTGTTTTTACTCACCTTACAAACTCAGGCCCAATAAGCACTGCACAAACAAATGAATGGATTTTTAAATTAACTAAGGAAACCACCCTCTGAAACTGCTGAAGCTCTGAACAGACACCAAGCAGAGTGAGATGCCATCTCACCATACTCAGTCTCCACTTGCCATTTTCCCCCCAGTAAAGGGTTTTCTTTCTTCAGTTCCAAGCTACATCCCACCTCTTCGACAAGCTCCTTTGGGACCTGTCAGAAAGTTCTTTATGCATAAACATTTATTATTATTTTTTTTAATCTGGGAGATAGCATGCCAATCAAATTCAGCATTTCTGGATTTATTAATCAATGGATGCTAAAGATGCCAAGAAATACCTCCTGAACCTAAGCAGCACGATAAAAGCTAATTTCTAGATCACACTGTTATCCAATGAGTTGCGAACAGGGTGGTTTTCTTTTCTAACTAGTCAGTCAGGGACTCTAACTCCTGGAATCCTCTGCAGTCAATGAGCTGTTGGGCTAGGAGTAGAGTGGGATACGTTGCTTCCACTTACATGCCACCGATGTCACAGGCCCACCTAACAATGAGGGAGGCTAGGTGATGCCCAAGAAGAAGAGGAGAGAACATGGATGTTGGTGGAGCTGTTTCCACTACACATGGCTTGTTGGACCCTTTTTCTCTGTTTCCTTCTACCATAAAGCAGACAGATGCCACTCATAGGAAGGTAAATGGCTGTCAGGCTTGAGTTGCTACAACTGAACATCCCATTGTATCATCAGCCTAACAATGTCAAATATAGACAATAATTCTCTAATAACTCCTTGGTTTCATATCTTTCCATATGTCTTGTTCCTGCATCTTGACTAGGCTCTAGGCTCACTGCTTAGTCCTCCTCAGGGCCTAATACCCAAGCTTACGGATGTCAGGCAGAAGAAGTCAGACACAAATGACCTTCTACTCCATTACTGTGGCTCCCTGATCTCAGCATGATGTCATCTCTCCACGCAGACTGCCTAACCCCTCTATTCTGGTATCTTGTCCTTCAACATTTAGTTCTAGCATTCCCTCTTCTGTTATATGGTTAAACTCATTTTCTGTTGAGTATAAGCATATTCCTAGCATATAGACTTTGTAGTAAAGGTCTTATTTATTTGTCTATAAATATTTTAAGAACTGTAAAGTCTGAAACTACATCAGACTATTTATCTGCATGGCCATAACCAAGGGCATATGGAAAATCTTTGGTGAATCGTTTTTGACTGAGACTCAACCATCTGTATTTTGTCTAAGGCTTTATCTACCCCACATTTTAGGATGTAAAACCCTTACATGTAACCAGTAACATATATCACCAAAATGAAAAAAAGAAAGAATAATTGGATGTTAAGATCCAAATTTCTCACTTTCTATAAAAACCTAATATTCTAAAATATACCAAACAATCACAATGTTTCTAATTTGGATAAACATAGCTGTGGCTATTTAGCATGTTATGAAAATAGGTGACTCACAAATTGTAGACATTGCTTTTACTTTTATATAAGAGAGAAATTATCTCTAGTAGACATTATACATTCTGAAATGATCTCTCATTCCCTCTTACCTCCATGGTAAGACAATTCTTGCTCATTTATGCTGATTTTGGCCATGCAACTTGCTTTGGCCTGGGGATATTTGGAGTGAATAGAGGTTGAGCTCAACTATGGAATAGATTTGACCAAAGTAAGTGGAGGATTAAAGCGTGTTATCATAGTTGAATGTGCCCTCCTGTCCTTGGACTATGGCCAGGAGGGCATGGGCTCAGAGAAGGCATGTTAGATATGGTGTGAGCAGAACTGTCTCTGCTAATCTGTCCAGCTGAGCTAAGTCTGGATAAGCAACACCAGCTGATGCAACTGGAGTGATAATAAGTGCTTTTCAGTTTAAGCCACTGCAGTATACATCAATGTTTAATGTGTACATTTCTTTCATGAACTTTTTTTGACACTGTGCCTCCCTCAAAGCTAGGCACAACTTGACAAGGCATTAATTCTGATTGAAGCACTAAACATCGAATCAACCCAGACTGTGGGAAATAGGGATTGGGAAGGAACTTCTAATTAACTACTCTCTGAGCTAGTAACACAGTCCCTAGGCTGACCCAGTCCTTGCATCAGTTTGAAAAATTGTATGAGAGATAGGAAAACAATTTCATATAAAAGCTTGCATACTCTAATATAAATTCAGAGAGTCTTTTTTAGGAAGAGAGCCATGGGAAATGTAAATGATTAGGGTAGAAATTTTTAATAATTGTATGCAACCTGAGTATATGTAGTGCCATAATTATAAATGTAATTTACAGTAATGGTATCTTCTTGCAAACAGTTATTAGTTTAATAAAACTGGAGCTATAATAAAGCAGACACTATTACTGAAACAGCTTTTTAATTGAAGGGCTGTTACAGTTACTGTAGAAGAGAAATTCTAAGTAAGTGGTGGTGGTACTGTTAAATGTACGGAGTTCTTCCTCCAGAGATGAATATATTGAAAATTCTAATAATTTCTACACAGAAATACTTTGTGTTTTGGCTTTAATATCTTGCCTTCCTTTTTTTCCTTTCTGCTTTTCATAAGCTAATCAATATTAGTGAGTCCAAATATCTTTTAATCTAAGACCTTGTTACTCAAAGTGTCAACTGTAGGCCAGTAGCGTCAGCATCTGCTGGGCGCTTATGAGACTCAGACTCTCAGTCCAACCCCGAACTACCTCAGAAGAACATTAGTTTTAACAAGATCCTAAGGTGATTTCTATGAACATTAACATTTAAGAAGCATTGGTCTTTGATAATCCTTTTGAGGAATTACTTTACAGATGAAGCAAAAATAATAATATAATAACTTAGGCACAGTATATGGTATATCTTGAAACTAGCTAAAATATACTATTTTAACTTTTAGTCAAGATTGCTTTTCTTAGGGTAGAAAAAGCACTGTGAGAGAATAAGTAGGCCTTTACTCTATGAGATATAATATTCTGACGTTATAGTTTCTTGCTTTGCGCTAGTAGATAATATTTCTTTAAAATGCTTTTGTTTCTTGAGCTCTGGTAGTTGTTTATTATTTCCTTTAGAAGTACTTCAGTCCTATCCTTACCCAGTATATTTGAAGAAAGACTATCAGATTTTGGTGATATTTCATGATAGCAACTGGCAGAAGGGGAGTAGAATGCTTACAAAATTTATTCTCTTGGTTTCAGCACCTTAGGTGTAAGTCTTCATTCTGAATTATCCAATATATTCCAATGCACTAGGAACACTTAGTTTGTCTTATTACAATGTATCCTGGAAATAGTGCTCACTGTGTGCCATGCTTTCACTTCAGAGATTCCTTTTGCTGTGTGTGAATGAGTGACGGCGAGTGTGCCCCTCACTGCTGCCCCAGACATGTGCAGCTAGGCACTCAGAGAATATGCCCAACCCCAATGAAGCTTTCTTCTGGACTCTTTTCTTTGATGAACTTTGCCTGTGGTTGAAATCCATATAAATGGAACCACAGAGGATGTACTTGAGTGTTTCTAGATTAGGGACTGAACCCTTTGGTTTAAACATTTTTAAGAATGTAGGCATTATGCTAAGTGAAATAAGGCAGACACCGAAAGACAAATACAGCATGATCTCACTTATACTATATAAACATCAGAATTATAAATTCATAGCAGTAGAAAGTAGAATGGTGTTTAGCAGAGATTGGGAGAGGGTAGAAGGAGAAGGGAATGTGTTGTTGAAAGGGTACAAGGTTTCAGTTAGACGGGAAGAAGAGATGCTGGTGGTCTGCTGCACTGTAATATTGTGCTATAGGCCAGTAGCATCAGCATCTGCTGGGCGCAGATCTCTAAATTCCTAAGAGAGGATTTGAAATGGTCTAACCACAGGAAGTGATAAGTATGTAAATTCCTAAAAGAGAGGATTTGAAATGGTCTAACCACAGGAAGGGATAAGTATGTAAGGTGACAGATATGGTAGCTAGCCTGATCTGTTCATGCCACAATATATACATGTATCCAAATGTCACACTGTACCCATAAATATGTACAATTATTACTTGTCAATAAAAAACTAATAAGAATAAAGCCACAACTATTCTTTTTGCAAACAGGGGAAAATTGACATTGTGTAAATTCCCTAAGAATCTTAAATAGTCCTTTAAAGAAAATATTTTGGAGAACTTCTGAGAGGTGTATATTAGAAAGTTTCAATTTTTCTCATAAACACAGAGAAAAGGGAATTAAACTATTTTGTAACACTAGTTTTAAAAATATATAAAATATGTGAAAAGAAATTAAGAATTATAAATATAATACAAATTCTGATTTTTGGAATATTGCCTAATTTATATAAGTTTTCCTATAAATTCTCAGTGGATCTCAATGAATCAAGAAAGTAATGAAAGTGATGATTTTGCAATTAATTTTACAGATTTATGATTAAAATTACATCATTGTTTTAATGCCAAAAGAACTTAATACCAAATCCAATAAATGTTTCAATTCGACCTGGCAGTTTTTCAATCACATGGACAGAAATTTTGGAACAGAAAACCTTTTCTTGTTTCTATTTAAAACAATGGTCTTCTAGGAGGTAACCTTCAACTGTACATTCTGTGCTAAAGAGATAACCAACAGAGTAAGAAAAAAAATTTCCAAACTGATACGTCTGATAAGAGTTAATATCCTAAATAAATAAGGAACTCAACTCTACAGTAAGAAAAAAACAAAACAAACAAACAAACAACCTGGATTTCAAGTGGAGCAAAGAACTTAGACATTTCTTGAAACAAAAGACATATAAATGGCCAAGCAGTATATGAAAAAGTGATTGAAATTACTAATTATTAGGGAAATACAAATTAAAACTACAATAAGAGATGCAGTAACATCATACTTGTTAGAATGGCTATGATCAAAAAGATGAAAGATGGCAAACGCTGGAGAGAAGGAAAGCCTCATACATGCACACTCTTGGTGGGAATCTAAATTAGCACAGCCATTATGAAAGATAAGATGGAGGTACCTCAGAAAACTAAAAATAGACTTACCTGTAATCTACTAATCTCACTTCTGAGTTTATATCCAAAGGAATTGAAATCAATTGTTAAATATTTTCTCTTCTACATTCATTGTAGTATAATTCACAATAGCGAGATATGGAACCAGCCAAAGCATCTATCAATGAATGAATGGGTAAGAAAATGTGGCACATACTCCCAGTGAAACATTATTCAGTGTTAAGTAACAAAAGAAATTCTGCCATTTGGGACATGGATGAACCCAGATGGCATTATTTTAAGTGAAATAAGACAGACCCAAAGGACAGGGAATACATGATCTCACTTATCTATGGAATCGAAACAGGTCAAATTCACAGAAGTAGAGACCAGAGAGGTGGTTACTAGAGGCTGGGGTAACGATGTTGATCAAAAAGTACAAAAAGTGAGACAGAAGAAACAAATTTTGAAACCTATTGGATGGTATGAATACCATAGTTAATAATAATGATTGCATATTTCAAAATTGCTAAACACATAGATTTTAAATGTTTTCATTATAGAAAAATGAGTACTTTGTGAGGTGACAGGATAACTGGCTTTATATAGTCATTTCACAATGAACACATACAACATCACATTGTACCTCATAAATATATGTATGATTATTATATGTTAATCAGAAATAAACATTTAAAATAAAATAAAATGAAATGATGGTTGTCCTATTTTGAAAAACTCACAGTAAAAATTCTCTCTTTCAGAAGTTGCCTAGCAGAATTTTAATTACTTCTTCAGAATGATTATAAAGAATCAATTCACTTCTTCTATGAGATCAGTAAATCTTAAATTGCAGTTTAAAGAAAGATCAGTTATCCTTAAATAATAACTCAGACAACTAATTTTTGTCATGAATATAGTGGATAAGATTTGGCTAGTAGAAAATTTCAAAGGCAGAAGCAATGTGTCTCCAATTCTGAAGACATTTGGTTGATAGAATAAACAAGCACCTCATTATACTTGATATTAATTAACTCTAAAATTATCAGTACACTGATCTTTGGGTTTCATGCAGAAAAGACAATATAATTAATTTTATATTTCCAGAATTTTTTTTTAGGCTCTTCACTCCTTGTTATCTGCAAAATCTACATCAATCAGTCAATCAATCAAGATATTATATGATGTGCCACCGTTGGTCATAAATTACAATCACTGCTAGCAATGGCAAAGAAGTGTTCCATAACGTAGCCCCTGAGAAGAAAGTTACACTATAAGCAAGGCCACAAGAAACACAGCAGATGGCAATGTTTTTTCATAAAATCTACACCAATCCTTAAATGGTGGACCAGTGTTGTATGAAGCAGTCATTTAGAAAACAGACAATTATTCCTGACTCTTGAGAAGGAAGCCTAGGTTGTAGTCAGCTCAACAGTTTTCACACAGCCAGAATATTGTTTTTTAACTGACCTCTCATTTTGAGTGGCTTTTCTCATGCCAATGTCTTTACTAGAGGTTGCCATGGTCTAAATACCAAGATGACTTTGGCTTCAGTCAGCTATGAATGCAATCTTTCCTTGCTCTCCTTCGTTGTATTTTGTAGGCCTGGGAAGAACATAGCTTGATGAATAACCTTAGTGAGCTTTCCTTCAGAATATAAACCAGGCCTGGCGTGGTGGTTCACGGCTGTAATCTTAGCACTCTGGGAGAACAAGGCAGGTAGGTGGACTACTTGAGCTCAAGAGGTTGAGACCCTCCAGAGCAAGAGTGAGACCTCATCTCTACTAAATAAAAATAGAAAACTAGTCAGCCATCATGGGACGTGCCTATAGTCCCAGCTCCTCAAGAGACTGAGGCAAGAAGATAGCTTGAACTCAGGAATTTGAGGTTGCTGTGAGCTATGACACAATGGCACTCTACCCATGGTGACAGAGTGAGACTTGTTCTAAAAAAAAAAAAAAAAAAGAATACAAACCAAATGCAAACCTTGACTGTCTTTGCTTTCTCTCCCAGAATGATTGGGTCTCATTGAAAAGATTTTTCATGTGAATTTGCCTATATTGTCAAAGCACATGGAAAATATGTTCAATATCCTTCCTGCCTACAGCTCAAAATTATGACTTCATTTCTTAGTTGTCTTCCAAAGACAGATGTGCTGGTGCTTTCTCATGTAGAATGTGTTTGGGGAGCACTTTTGAGCAAGGCACAGGCATCACTTCTGTTGTGTAGCCAGACACTGGCGGAGAACATATTTGTGATCTCTCTTAGGTACACTGTGCAAAGATCTAAAGTATTATTGGATACCAGTCAAAGTTTAATGTTAAATTGCTACTATCCCAAAAGGGCTAGGTTTTGATGGGCTTTGGACTATGGTTTTTACATTGATATTAAAGGATAAAATAAAATTACAACAGTAAGATGTTTAGACAGTGATATATACCAAGGGGGGATTAGAGAAGGTGGTTTGCCCTGGGTGCAGTAATGCAATTACCTGATTAATTAATTAATTAATTAAAAGTTACAACTAAAAGTTGGTTGTTGTTTAGTTATCAACAACCTTCCCCGGCAAGTCTAATGTCAGCAGTAAAATAATCCTCCCTCCAAAAAAATCTTCTGTTGGTTTCACATTTATTTATTTATTTATTTGAGACAGAGTCCCACTATGTCACCCTGGGTAGAATGCCTGGCATCGCAGCTCACAGCAATCTCAAAGTCTTGGGCTTAAGCAATTCTTTTGCCTCAGCCTCCCAAGTTGCTGGAACTACAGGTACCCACCACAACACCTGGCTATTTTTTGGTTGCAGTTGTCATTGTTGTTTGGCAGGCCCAGGCTGGATTCGAACCCGCCAGCTCCAGTGTATGTGGCTGGTGCCCTAGCTGCTGAGGTACAAGCACCGAGCTATGGTTTCACTTTTAAACAATTGTCAGGGTTACTGTTCAGTTTCATTATATATAAAATAAAATATAATTACACATGTATAATATTTAAAGCATACACTTTTTAAAATTAGCACATTTTTATTTCTTATTTTTAATAACCATTGTATTCTACAAGAAAGTTCTTTCAGACAATGCTTACATTGTCTAAACCCTCAACATATAGCTGATATATACAGACAAAAAACACACACATTTATTTCCAGAGCAGGTTGATATCAGTTTGATTTGAATTCACTCTCGTCAAAGGCCTCATCCAGCCTCTTTGGTTTACATATGTCGGAGTTTAAATAATAGGTTAGAAATGAGCAAGGATATTCCAATGGTGGTAAAAATGAAGAACTAGAACTTAAGTCTCTTCATATCTGTCATCTGACATGACCATTTAGTATTTCATTTATGTTTAAAATTTGAAACAGTGAAACAAAGTACAGATTTCAAGCTGTTATATTTTTCTTTGGAAAGAAAACTTTTAATTCATATATGAATGTAGTTGTTGCATGTCCATTTTCTATTTGCTTTACCTGAAACACTCTTGAAATTACCCTGTTGTTTACTAAGATAGTCTTCCTAAGTCTATTCTAGTCCCACTAACGGAAGGAGATATTTGCAAAATGGGTTCAGGATGCAAATATCCAATCATTACATGAAGACTTGTTTCTTGACTTGAACTTCAAATTTGTGATTTCTGGTGCCATTGATGGATAGTGACGTCTGCTATTCCTATTCTATCTTGTTTCTGAACTTTGCCTACTTTTGTGGCACACGGGAAAACATATTCCTTAAAACTTTCACTACCCTAAAAGTTTTGTCACTTATTGCTTCTTTGGAAACTTATTTCTCAGTTGTTTTCTTGGATCCTGACAACTATATAGTAACCTTCAATTTATTGAAATCAACAAATTTCTACTACGGTGGCCAATGTGACCATATAATTTGTTTTTCAAATTCTGTGTGCGATTTGGGAAACTAAACAGTTGCAACTAAAAATTTACATTTGGCCCTTGAAAAATATGTGTTTGAACTGCAACATTCACTTATGTAAGGATTTTCTTCCACCCCTGACCCCCCACACCCCGAGACAGCAGACCAACCCTGCCTCTTCCTATTCCTCCATGGCCCTTTCAACAAAAAGATGAGGAGGAGGAGGACCCTTATGAAGACCCACTTCCACTGAGCAAACAGTGAATATAATTTCTCTTCCTTGTGATTTTCTTGATAACATTTTATTTTCTTTATCTTACTTTATTGTAAGAATAAAGTACATAATTGTTTATGTTACTGCTAGGCCTCCAGTCAATAGTAGGCTATTAGTAGCGAAGTTTTTGGAGAATTAAAAGTTATATTTGGATTTTTCACAGCATGGGGGGGATCAGCACCCCACCCCCTTGGTAACAATCATTTCTAAAATTCTTGCAAACCAAGGTAAGCCACCCCAACTATATAATACCATGTTGGCTCAACTGTTATGCTAAACCAAGTTAAAAATGATCAAAACCTGAATAAGAAAGGAATATGAAAATGAAACTGGGAAGTGTACAGACCCTATATGCAGTGATCTCACTCCACACATCATGGTGAAAACTCAGAACCAAAAACAGTTAAATTCTCCAGCTATGCTGAGAACTATTCCCTCAAGAAACATAGAAAACAATGCTTTCCCAGAGGTCCATTTTGACAGATTCCTCCAATAATAACAGCAAGCAATTTGCATGTAATCCAACCCTCCTTTAATTAAATTGTTACCTCATTCACTGCCTTAAAGGCCAACTTGTTTCTCCAAACAGATGTGACATAATTACCAGCTCTAAGAGATTGCTTCTCAACCCAGCCAACTGTATTTTCCCTTCTCTCTTTTACATGCTAAAATCTCCATTGGTCTCCTGGAAAAAAGTTAATATCATGGAGCAATTTAACAATTTCAGAAATTTGTCCACAACACCTCCAGCAAAACAGGATATATTTTATGGAGCAATTCAATTGATAGTATAGTAATAAGAAATTTGTCACTACAAAGATTTTAGGAATTTCTTTTTTTTCTTAAACAAACACCAAACTGACTATTAGGCTTCATTACTCTATTCTTTCTACCCTTTTCTTCCTTGGTGGAAGGAGAAACAAAAACATTCAATTCTTGGATTGTTGCTTTATGTACCAATTGCATTAATTGAAAATGTCTCTGGTGGGGTGACTATGACCAATATCCATTATCTATTCCCGACACCCCAGCCTGTGATTCCCTAGTAATCACAGTGGATTGAGACGAGGCAAACTGCTGAGACTTAAGTGTGTTTCCTGCTCAAGCAGAGAAGAGGAGAGAGAAGGAGAAAGGAAATGGCTCCAGTAGAAACCCTTCCCGGCAGCCGGGGGTAAAAAGAACTGTCCTGGGTCCTTCTCATAGTAAGAACTACTCAATGTCTTCCTTCTCCAGAGAAAAGTTACAAAAGAACACAACTGCCAGTTTAGTAAGGCCACACGGCAGTATCACACAGCTCAGGGATGCCACATATTTTAATATTTTAGGAATCAAATAATTCAAGGGCCAACCAGTTGGGGATTTTTCCTCGGTTTGGTTTGGCTTGATTGCATTGGTTTCCTAGTGACTTGTAGTTTAGGGTGTGGTTGGAAGAAAACATTTAAAGAAAATGAGAGGAAAGAAGGCAAGAACAAAGAAAGAGGAGGACTCCGGGCAGGGAACTGAGTCACACTCACCTATTGTTTTTTAATTATGTGAATTTTACCAGTACCCTAACTATCCAGATTATCACTAAATAAAACATTGAAAGCAATTGAACTCTTGATTTATACCTCATAGAAAATATTTTTCAGTGCTGCCTAACCTTATTTTTAGTATTTCTAGACACACGTGGTGTTGCCTGCCTATGCTCACTTTCAAGTTAACTGTGGCTGTGTAGTGTCTTTTCACCAAGGACATGTCAGCCGAAGGGGCCTGAGCTGCTTCGGGGGACACATGTGAAGACCAGTGCATGGTTCCCACTTGCCCTGTCCTTCTGCTGTAGCAACAGGTGACATCCCTGGGCCTCAGGGTGGAGGTGCCACAGTTCACAGACCCCGCCAATCTGACTGACAAACACACTTTTCTCTGTTGAGCTCTTCTGCTAAAACCTCATAAAAATAATGCTTTTCAAGTAACGTTTTTATGGCCCTGAGTCTTCTCCCCCTTCCTACACCAACCCTAGAGATGCCAGAAACACCACGGTGAGCAATGGTGGATGAACAGAAGGACCACAGGTGGGAGGGGACAACAGTGACCACATTCTCCTTCCCACCATAAGCTAAAGAGTAAGAGAATCTCGATAATGTGCAAGAGAATGAAAATTTTACATTCCACTTTTCTACACTTATAATTGTGTACCTGTATTAAATTTTTATTGAGTTTATTTAATATTTACATGAAAAATATACTCCCAAAACTCAAAATTCAAAAGGTGGGAACAATGTCTATGATGAAAAGTCCCCAACTTAACCTTGAGCCTATCAGCCTACATCTTCATCCCTGCTTCCTCAACTGTTCTTCTTCTTCTTTTTTTTTTAAATCCATTCCTATCTGCTTTTTAAAGATATTTATATGAACATATGGGAATATAAATCTACCATTTTTGTTCTCCTCAATAAATTGCACATGTGACTGTACTCATGTGCAAGGGGAAGGAATGAAGTTGGTATTTTCTGAGACTTCTCTGTGAAGTATGGCTCATGTACATCACTTAGCAGATAGGAGGTTCCTCCTACCCCTGCATGTAATGGAGAAGCAGGGAAACGTTAGGGTGGGAGATTAGGAGACAGGGCTGAAACCAGATGCAGGGAATTGCAGGGGGGCTGCAGGTGTTAAAGCCTCACTAAGGAAGTTTTATAAACAAAGACAAGAACTGACTTCAACCAGCTTGTCAGTCATCCAGGTCACCTTACATGAACTTTGGCTAACTGATAACATCTACACTGCTGTTCTTAGATTTCTTCACCCTTGAAATCACCACATCAGTTCTGACACATACAATGTATAGAAATGAGAGGAAATCAAATTCTAGTGTTGCTACCCACATTCTTAGTAAATGGCTACTTCAGCCTGGAATCTTCCTTGCTGTAATTACAGAGACTTCATGGAAACAAAAACCACTTCCTTTGGGTGCAGCTGCTCTTTTTGAGCTTGCCTGCTCATGTTCTCTCTTGGGAGAGTACACTTCAACTTTTGCCTTCAATAAAAGCTGCTTGCTTGGCTTACATGGCACAGCCTGAAATTCTTTTCTCTGACAATCACCAATAAACTGAAAATACCTCTACTCGGGGGCCAGTAATAGGAAGAGTTAGCACAAGAGGCAGCATCAAGAGGGAGTGATGTTGAACTGTGTGCAGGAGGAAAATAGAGGCTTCTTGCCAGGAATTGCAGGGAAAGGAAAAAAACGCACCTGTGTAGCGTCTCTATGGAATGGAAGAAATGGCAGGTCCAAGCAGCTATTACTAACCAGAGTTAGTGAGCGAGCTAAGTACCATTCTCAGGAGTCTGGACAATTCTATCATGGGAGGTGTAATGGAGGAAACACATGATCAGATTGCTGTTTAGAAAGATCACTTTCTAATATTCTGCTACTGCTAGAGCCTTTGTGGTTCGCTTTCCAAAGTATCTCACTGATTTGATCTTCACATTAACCATTAAGTGAGTCTCATTGTACCACTGTCCAGACAATGCTCAACTCAGGTGCCCAAATCTCACAGCACATAGCTGCTGGTCAGGGAAGCATCACATACTGTTTCTTGCCATCAGTTATGCTGGGATTTATGAAGAGAGCTGATTAGCCAGAAGAGAAGGAGAGTTTTGAATCTGTTCTAGGCTTATGTGTTTTTTATAATTTTTGGAAGTAAAATAAGACAACATACAAGATAGGAATAAAATTAAATCAAACTAATTTTGCAAATTTATTGGAAAATTATAAATGTTCTGTCTAGAGGTCATCAGAAAAAAAAAGGCAAAAATACTACTTACAATTGGGATCTTTGTAAAACTACTCTATTCTAAGAATTTTGGAAAGATGCATGCAGAACAAAATACTTTCTCCAAGACTTGGAGACTAGCAGTTAGAAAATTACTTAGATCCAAAAATGGAGTAGTAGTTACCAATTTACTTATGAGCAAAAGTTTACCAATTTCTTATCTATGAGAATATAGTTTTCCAACAAATAACTAGAACATACCTGAAAATGTTCAATAAAAAATGCATTTAGGTAGAAAAAAGAGGCATTTAATTAAATGCAAGTCAATGTGCCAGAAAATAATTATGCATTTTATTTCGTCAAAAGAGGACACATGCACATTACTATCTCTGCAAATAACTCAACAAAAGATTTCCAACTGTAAACATGTCCATCTGCTTTGCCAATGTTAAGCAATTTATTTTCAGAAAATTGTGTGGTGTATGTAATACCACATTTATCATCTACTGTGACAGTGTGATTCGAATAAGAGAAAAAGATTTAAATGTCAGAATAGTTCATGTCAAGTACTTTACCCTGCTAGCCTTCTTTAAGAATATATATTTTTAATAGTCTTACTATATTTAGAGCTGAGCCATGAGACACTGTCAATTTTGGTTTGAAGTTTACATAATAGCATTTTTAATGAAATACGATACAGTAGTCATCATGTGTATTAAAAATGGTAAATAATCTTAGTACTAAAAGATATATGTTAAATATATTTAACAAATGAGGTTAAGCCATTAACCATAAATTTTATTTCTTTCTTGTTTTTTTGGGGGGGGTTGCATTCTTTAGAAGAAAATATCAATCTTGAAGAAATAAAAACACAGAAATAATATAAATAAGAAAAAATCATATACATACATTATATATATACATACAAATCTTTTTGTAATAAATAGTGTCAGAAAATAAACTCTGCTGCTGCACTTTTTAATATTTTTTTAAAAGAATGCTATTGGTAAATATGTCTTAAAACCTTATAAATGAAAACTAACATACAAAAGCCACTGTTCAGGAGAATCTCAATTCCATAAAAGAGTCGTGCCTCGGGGGTGTGCGGATGTTTCCTGCTACCGATTGCATGAATTTACCATAGATTGACGTTTTCCTCCTCAGCCTGAAGATTCAGAAAGGCCATAACTGCTGTCCAGTCATCCGGGTAGGCAGAGCAGCAAGCTGGCAGAGGCTCTTCGACATGCGTGGCCTCAGGCAGTGAGACCCAGGTCAGCAAGCCCTCATGGGAAGGTGCAAGGAGGCCACCTGGACAGGACCCCCTGCCCTGCGCCGCCCGTCTAGCGCAGAGGGCACATGTGCGTCTTTGTTTCTTCACCAGCAGGTGCTGAGAGCTCACTGTGCGTCAGGCACTATGCTAGGCACACAGTAGGACAGCAGCCTACTGCCTGTGCAGTGGGGTCATCCCCAGCTTTTCCTGACAACTGACAATACAGGGATCTACTAAGCAAATAAGTGCATAAATGAAGTGGCTCTGTGTGGTTCCACAACTGTTGTTAACGGTTTTAGGCATGACCTCATTTAATCCTCATGATCACTGTACCAGCAAGTCAGGACCTACCTCCTCAATCCCATGTCACAGAAAAGGAAACTAAGTTTCAGGGAGGTGAAGACTGGTGCCCAAGACCACAAAAATAGCTAAGAGTGACTCCAGGATTCGCATCCAGGCAAGCTGACATCTGAGCATGGGCTTACCATCACCAATAAAGTCTGCATAGCAGACTGATGGTAAGATAAAAGAGAAGTCACTGGGAAAGTTTATTTTCTTACTTGCAGAAAAACAACACTTGGAAATAGTGTGAACTATTTGCACACATGGTGCACCCTCAGGTGTGGTTTCTCCTGGGATCCTTGTCTGTCAGCAAAGATGCGAGCATTTGAGGCAGGACTGGTTTCTTACACATCATAAGCATCTGCACATCCCTCAAGACTATAAAAGGCCAGAGAAACCAAACCAAAGCATTTGTTGTCGTGGCTATAGAATATTTGAATTCTCAATGCAGCCAAGGTTTATGGTGCCAAAGAGATCCCAAAGGTATTTAAAATGTTCTTTCTACCTTGGTAGACTCTGCTTTCTCTAACTTCTTTTTCCCTCATGAACTGATCTTACAGATAGTTTTAATCAAAATTAGCTTTTCCCGGCTCGGCGCCTGTGGCTTAATGGGCTAAGGCGCCAGCCACGTACACCTGAGCTGGAGGGTTCGAATCCAGCCTGGGCCCACCAAACAACAATGATGGCTGCAACCAAAAAATGGCCGGGTGTTGGCGCCTGTAGTCCCAGCTACTTGCGAGGCGGAGGCAGGAGACTCGCTTGAGCCCAGGAATTGGAGGTTGCTGTGAGCTGTGATGTCACAGCACTCTATCCAGGGTGACAGCTTGAGGCTCTGTCTCAAAAAAAAAAAAAAAAAA
>CAUYON010093698.1:0-27829 GCA_963573935.1 Arctocebus calabarensis | reverse complement strand
CAGTGGGATGCTCTTTCATAGCATGTCTGAAAAGTGAATAAAAATCCATATAAAACAAATATTCAAATAGTTTCCATAGGAACACAGATAAGTGTGACCTCATCTCCTAATCTTACATATTGCTGCATCTGTGCCAACCCTACTCTTACAAAGACATTTCAAAACGAGCAATAATTAAATTAAATGGTCCCCCACAATCCCTTAATTCAAGCCAAACTCGCAGTTAATAGCTACAGAATGATATCTACACATTAATACTAGCTGAAGCACAAGTTGCTGGGTGATATTTCATTCCACTTTCCCAAGCACAAGACACAGGGAGAGTGCCAACATCCTGCTCTTCAACTTTGGGTAGGTAGTTGGGGTTCTGGATTTGCTGCACAAGTTGCTACATTGGTCCTGACATCACATAGTAGATTGTCAGCCTCTGGAATCCACTGAAAGTAGAATTAGCAGCTACAATGTAAGCACCCATATTTTCAAAGAGCGTCCAGTAGCCCACATGCATTCTGGCAGGTCACAGTGCTCAACTATCCGGTCAAGGCCATCTCATGTTGGTTCCATATGCTGGATGAATAATACTTCTCATCTGGTTTAGGTCTCTTTTGCAGAAGAGGCTTTACATGAGCATGATCATAAAGGATGCAATTAAATGATCCATATACTCCATCGCTGATGTAATACATAAAGGTTTGTTCACTGGACTCATCTTCATCATCAGAGCCTATCTGTTCCTTTAATGCAATTTTTTTGGCAATGATATTAACAGCAAGTGTGAAGGGTGATGCAACATAATATCTGCCTGGCTCAGCTACAATTCTCCCTCCAGAGTCTGAAGGAAAGTACTTGTCCAAAGCTGGGCTGATTATGCCAGTGATCTCTTCAAATTTAAGCTTCAGATCCTCAGATTCAGGAAAGCCACCACCAATAGCAAGCAGGTACATGCTGAAACCAACCTCAGTTCCCAAGTCAAAGACACAGCAGGCATCAGAGATTGCCTGCACGAAAGGTCTCAGGATGAGTACAGCCACTTCCTATGTGGAAGCTGACACGAATGACATCAATATTTAGCTCTTTTGCCTGTTCCAAAAGAAGTCTGCTGGGTTTGAGTGTGGCACCAAATTTAACACTGAGTCCACGGACTGCTTTGGAATCATCAGTGGGAATCCACAAAACCAACTTGCCCTTTGGATGTGCTCTGGCAACTTTCATCAACTCGACTTCACTGTCAAAAGTCATCATCTGGACCCCATTATTGGCAGCGTACTTAATTTGAGACACTTGTGTACAAGGATTTGCATAGATAATCCTCTCTGGAGGCACCCCAAGACTGTGCACCAATTGTATTTCAATCTCGCTAGCACAGTCAAATCCTGTCCCAAGGGCAGTGAGGACCTTCACAATGGCTCTACTGTCATTACATTTGACTGCATAAAAGGGAGTGACACAAGGAAGAGCTTTTAGCCATCTTCGGTGTTTCTTCAGAACATCTCGGAGGTCTGCTACATAGAAGGCATCCTTATCTTCAGAAGAGGAAACTTCATTGATTTTTTGGTCCAGAATGTCCTTGGCAGTAAAACCTTCATCAAGCAAGTGGCAGTCAAACTCTTCATTACTAATGTTGTGCATGGTTTCTTGATGTTTCTTTGAAAAACTAAGAGATGGAATTTAAAGAAATACTTACAACTTCTCACAAAGCCAATTCTCCAGGAATTCTGAATCCCACTGCGTGTGTCCTCTGAGCAATAGTGGAAACATTCTTAGAGCATGCAGGCGCTGCAGGCCAGCCCCATGGAGAAGCCAGAAAGCCGCAGCCGACACAGAGCCGGAGCAGGAGCTGGAGCCACAGGAGTGCTCAGCCACCCCTGCCATACACGTTGGTACCTGGCTCCCACCTGCCAGAGACACCAGCCCGAGGTGGTGCCAGAGCAGCTGGCAGAGGGGCGGTGGGGCGGTGTCTTCAGGGACTGACCTCCACATTTTCAATGTCAATAGAAAATGGGTTATGGAAAAGCTGTATGTCCTGTTCATGGAGATGACGCTCTTTAAATCTAAACTGGAACTCCTTTTGCAACTTTTTCAGTGAATCCACACGTTTTATTTGGGAATGCAACCAATGGTTTTTCCGCCAACAGATTTTGTGGCCCCCGGATGAGTCCGCTCCTCAACAGGACAGGCAGCGGAGGCAAAAACATTTGGTGGGCCGCATAAATGTCCTCGGCAGGCCACAGTTTGAGGACCCCTGTTCTAGACTTTCCCTCTTATTTTCTAATCAAAATCTTTTTTCATTCCCTCTTTAAAAATAAACTGATGAAAACATAAAAATTAGTCATTGACAGCTGTTGTTGCTTAGTACGTGTACAGATACTGAAGTTTTTTCTCCAGTCCTTTAATTCTTATCAATGCATTACAGAAAAACAGAAATATGATTGTACTATAATAAAGCCTACAATTTTTTTCCCTGACCTAGAAGATGATCAGGTTGCTCTGGTTGGGTAAAATGAGAAAGTTTTGAAAGGTAGTTGTTTGAAAATGATTGAAGGAATTAGGACATACAAATATGATTTATAGGTAGTGTTAGATTAACAACTTAAAGTAATGTGAGGAACAGAACTCCAGTATCCTATAGAAACTAGTAAATATTTATAAATTTCATCGATTTATTCAACAAATATATATTACATCCAGTTATTCAGATTCTAGTATTTGCTGTAAAATAGGTACTTATTTTTTTCCTTGTTTCAGGACAGCATCTCATTCTGTCATCTGGGCTAAAGAACACTGCTGTGATCATAGACATTGGTTACTTCTAGACTCAACCAGTCTTCCTGCTTTGGCCTCCCAAAGTGCTGGGATTATCAGCATGAACCACTGCATCCAGCATGTACCTTTAATTTTGCTTTCCAAAATGATAATTTATGGTGGTAATTTCAATAGCTAAGGAATGCATCTGTGTAAGTATATCAGGACAGGGGAATCTTTGCAAATACAAGTCACCTTGCACATATGACAATCATCACAATAGAGATAAACTAATCGAAGGAATTCTGAGACTAATATTCATATATGGAATTGGTCAATAGATAAGAAAAGAGTATTATTTCACCATGAGTTTATGCTTGTCCTTTTGCAAAAGGTAGTATGAAAATACTACCTCATCACTTAATAAGAAATAGCATCAGAACCCTCAAGGCTGTGAGAGGAATTGCCCTGTAAGGTTAATAAATAGAAATGAAAGACAATAAATTAAAATAGGATGATATGGCTAATAAGATATGCCTTTTCCACCAGGCCTTTTGAACCTTCTCACCCCAATTCCTGATCAATTTTCACTTAATCGTGGTTGCCAGGAAGGAATATTAGTATCCACTCCCTAAAAGAGGCATCTATATATCAATTTGTCTATTCCAAGAGAAGAGGGCAAGCAGATTTTTCCTGCTTTAGATATTTCCAGGATATCTAAGGACTAACTTCTTAGTTCCAATAGAGAGGATCAGCCTCTTAACAGAATCCTTAAGGTTAGAAATGTGTACCACTCCTTCCCAACCCCCTAACTCCAAGGACAGCTGGCTTCCTTAAGGAATGAATGGTCTTCAAGTCACTCCTACTTGAAGCCTCAGCATTACAAACCCAATAAAATTTATACAATACCTCCCAAACTTATATATAATGCAGACAGTAGGGTATACTACACAGGGGTGTGTATGTGTCTTCCTGTATAAATAGAAGCAGAAGCTCATTTATAAAAGAGGTATACAAGATATACATTTATTTATAAAATATGTATGTATCTTGTTTTTAAAAACCTTGCTTTTGTAAAAATTGTATAAAAGTGTCTAATACCAGGAATACCTTATTTATCTTCATAATTTAGTGGCTTAAATGTACATAAAAGGTCACCCTGGCCAAATATAATTTTAGGAGAATCACTCACACATCCATCATTTACTTCAGGGAAAACTAATGGAATAGGTTCAAGCATAAAGAAGATAAAAGATGACACAGAAAAAGAAATAAAAGTATTAATTTCCAGGAAGATTCCAGTGTAGACTGATCGTATTGATGGGGAGAAACAGAAAAGTTAAACTGAGTTGCATAAAAAGTTTGTACTATAGAGGTAAAATTGAAACGGGGAAAGCAAGAGGGGAAAAAAAAACTTATGATGGAATTACAGTGACACTAATGACCCAGGATAGGCGACAATTTTATAAATTATCATTCTTTATATTGCCCATGCTAGTCAAACTCCACTGCACAGAAGGCACAGAAAATTCATGAGGATGGGCAGGCCTATAAATTTGGGGGGAATCTCTGAGTATAGAACCATGGCAGGTGCTCTTATCCTTTCTGAGCCTCAGTCTTGGGTATAAAAAATAGAATTCAACCCTCTTGCCAATGATCTCACAGATACACTATTTGAGTTTTGAAATTCAGCAAAAAATATCAACATAGTTCAGAATACCACACACTTTGAAAGAGAGAAGAAGGCAAAGAATCAACATCCTGAGAGTATACTACATAAAGACAGAACAACACAATGGATAAAAGCACAGGCTCAGAGCCAGCCTGCTTATTTCAGATCCCACTTCTGCCATGCACAAACTGTGCCACAGGGTGTTGAGTGCATTATTAATAAATGAATTCATAATCCTGAAGAGCCTAGGAAGGATCCATTAGAGTTAGCTATTGCTTTTGTTACTCTGCACAGGCCCTATCTTAACATAGTTCATGGTCTTTCTTGTCTCAGGTATGTGCCACACTATTCCATTTATATAGACTCTGCTAATTATCCTGATACTTCTCCCTTCTGTCTTCCTTTCTTCTTTTCCTCTGATATCTCACTTTTTCTAGCAGGCAATTCCTGGCATCTCCAGACTGGAATAGGTACCCCATCATATGCCTATTTCACTATGTCCTTCCACTGTGTCCCTAAATGTAGGCAACTTAAGAGCACTCATTCGAAACCTCTTGGTCTATCCCAGAGCAAGGTGATTACAAAGATTCTTTCAGTGAATCTTTACTATAACCCTACAAAATAGGCACACTATAATTTTCATTTTTCACTTGAGATACAAAATCAGAAGACTCAGAAGTAAAGAATTAAAGAACGCCTAGGATCTAATATTGAACCCAACATCTATCTGATTCCACAGTTTATGCTTTTCCCCAGGCTACCCTCCACATGGATATGACACAGTATAGATTTAATGACAGATTCATTTGTAAAAGTAATCCAGTGCCTTGAATTACAAATGAAGCAAACAAGGTTGGTGCAAACTATCAGCCTGATTTTTATTAGAGGAGACATGCCAACAAAGTATATTCTTTAGAACAGTCATTCTCCAACTGAGGTCCCTTGACCATGAGCCTCAGGATCATCTGAGAACTTGTTAGAAATGCAAATTATCAGACCTCTACCTAACACTGAGAGCCTAGCAATCTTTAATAAATCCTCCAGGTGACTCTGAGGCATGTTCCTGTTTGAAAGCCATCTTCTCCTATTGACAGATGCTCCTGCATGTAATAATCACAGCTAAGACCCACATTTGCGGCAGGGAAGAGAAATGAATGTTTGCTCCAGCCCCACCCAATATGAAAGTTGTATAACTTTTCCACTTTGTTATAAGTCAACAACTTAGACAAGCTTTGAACTGAAGTCTTGATGTCAACAAACTATATCGGGCAACAAGTAACATTTTATTGAAAAGATGTTATTATTATAAATAGGAACTTTAAAATAGCTTTTAAGAGCCCCAACAGTTCTAGTCATTCTAAATTATTGGATTCTTAATGATTGTGCACTAAATGTTTTTAATTCACTGGCTAATATTTATTGTCCAACTGTGTGTCAGAACTTTTCTAGGAAATGGAATATACCGCTTAATAAGCAATATCCCTGCCTACAAACTGATTATATTTTAAAACATTATAATAGTAATCTCATACACCAATGGTATTCCAAACACAAATTTTGCTTGTGAAAAATAAATATGCTTTTAAAAACTGAGCTATCAAGTCATGTCCAAGAACGATTATGTATGTGTATATTATACTTTAAGAATACTTATAAAAGGAGGTGGAGGCAAGATGGCCGACTGGAGCCAGCTTTCCACAGAGGCTCCTGTATAGAAGGAGAGTTAAAGGACAGAAGTTTAGCAAGAAAGTCAATGGTTCACATCTGAGCCAAAAAAGAAGGCTGAAGAACACACATCAACTCTGCTGAGGTGAGCTACAACCCCAAGGATACAAACAAAAGGTATAAAATCCATTGCCAAGCGGATGGGAGTCCCCCCCATGAGAATGGCTCGCGGTACACTCCATACAAACAAGCGAGTGGAGTTCAAACATCCTTCCATTTTATCCCATGGGAGAGACCCTCAAAAACCGGAACTCCTTCCCCTACTAGGGTGCCATGGCACTCTCCGGCTAGGCATAAAACTGTATAAAACTATATATATTTTCTACCTGTAATTTTGAACTCCAAGTACTCCCCTCTACTCTCACTCCAAGGTTTGGAAGCCCGTTCCCTGTGGAGTTCAGATTCTTGGGCATTTTCTCGAGGGATGTGGATGGGGCATGGGCTGTTACTGATCAGCACAGAAGAAAGAAGAGGACAGCCAACTGAGAGGGAACCATACAGGAGAAGTGCTGCCCCGAGGCACAGAGCAAAAGCTTCAAAGGCCAAAAAAATAGGGCTCACACCCCTGGGGATATTTTGAAAGGACACTCCCAGTCTCTCTGGGCAACCAGAGGAAGCTGGGCATCTGCTCCAGTGGCAGCCACTGGTAGAACAGATCTGAGACGGAAATGCAGGCCCTGTGAGTAAAGGCAGGGTGCCTGAGGCAGTCCGGCCTGGGTGGATCGCCGGGATTAGAAACGGATGAGCAGAGACAGAAGACTCCCAGGGCAGGGCTGACTGACAGGACTGCTTAACTGAGGAAGCAGGGGATCATAGCTGAGACAGAAGTGGGCAGGCAGATGCTGGAACTGACAGCTAAGTGTGACTTCTGACCGTGTCTGCCCTAACACAAAGTGCAGCTGACATTGGGCAGCAGCACAGACAGGGCTAAGTTGCTCAAACAGTGTCTGATACGCAGGGGACATACCTGGAACAGAAACAAATTCTGCGAAGTTGTTCTGTTCTGTCCGCAACATTAATTAGGGGCAGGGCTGGAACTGAGTGAACCACCTCAGCCCCCATTAAGTACCCGACGTTGTCAGGCCTCATCCCCTGCTGCCGAATAGTGGCAGAGAGTGGTGGCCTGGCTGAGGAGACAAAGATCTCCCTGTGACTCAGGCAGGTGCAAACCCCTGGAGCATCTGCTAATTGGAGGGAACTGGATCACAGGCTTGCGGGGTTACCTGTGACTGGGTGTGACAGAGGTGAAAAGTGGGGAAGGAGGCATCAACCTTCCCAGACTAATATATTTATAAGTCCTTCTGACCTCACGGAGGACCAGAGAGAGGAATACTTGAGCTGCCAGCAGACACCTGCTATATAGTTGCTGGAGACATTTTGAACTCTCCCACCTGAGACTGGTACTGACTGGAACAATTGATTTGGACCTCTTGAACTGGGCCAATCACCTGAGGACTAACCAAAGTGGCACCCTGGGCTGTGGTTGTGGGAAGGTTTGATTTTCCTTTTCCAATAGGTGCCTTGGGGGACAGAGTGACTTAATTGCTGGTAATGCTCCACAACTGAGTCTTCAACCCAAAGTAACTAATTCACTAGGGTAAGACAGAGACCAGCTGAAAATAAGACAGAGCCACTTAGCCACACCACACTAAGAAGGTCCCCAGTTTCTCAGGCCATAGCACTGTACGGATCCTTGGCAAAGCTCTAGGGGAAAAGGTACAGACACCAGTCCTAGCTTTTGGGCAAAGGACTGGTCAATCACTACTCATGGAATCCCCAACCCAACCTCTCCTTATCTGCTTATCTAGCCAAATGGTACAAAATACTCGTGGGGCGGAATCAGCAGAAAAACTCCAGTAACATGAATAATCAAAGTAGATCAAATGCCCCCCACACCAAAGAACAATTTGGCAGACACAACTGAAGATCCCATTCATAAACAGACGGCTTAGATGTCAGAAATCGAATTCAGAATTTGGACTGCAAATAAGATCAATAGAATAGAGGTAAAGTTGAAATTAGAAATTCAAGGATCATTTCAAAACTTGTCTCAAGAATTCAATAAATTCAAAGACAAAATCACCAACGATTCTGCCACACTGAGACAAGAAATTCCAGCCCTCAAAGATCTGAAAAATACAGTAGAATCCCTCAGTTAACAGAATGGAGTAAGCAGAAGAAAGGATTTCTGACATTCAAGACAAAGCTTTTGCACGCTCCCAAACTTTCAAAGAGGAAGAAAAATGGAGAGCAAAAATGGATCATTCTCTCAGAGAGCTCTGAGATAATTAATAGAAAACCAACATTCGCCTTATAGGGATCCCTGAAGGTGATGAAGCGGCTTTCCAAGGTACAGAGGCTCTTCTTCATGAGATTATGAAAGAGAACTTTACAGACATGACAAGAGATTCTGAAATTCAGATAGTAGACAGTTTCAGAACCCCAAAATGACTCAACCGGAATAAGACATCCCCCAGGCACATCATAATTAACTTCACTAAAGTTAATATGAAGGAGAAAATTCTGAAAACAGCCAGATGTAAGAAAACCATAACCTACAAGGGGAAGAATGTACGAACGACTGCAGATCTCTCTGCTGAAACCTTTCAAGCTAGAAGAGGGTGCTCATCGACTTTTAATCTCCTAAAACAAAATAACTTTCAATCCAGGATACTGTATCCAGCTAAACTGAATTTCAATTATGATGGAGAAATTAAATACTTCAATGACATTCACATGTTGAAGAAATTTGCAATAACTAAACCAGCTCTCCAGGATATTCTCATACCTATCCTCCACAATGACCAGCACAATCCTCCAGCACAAAAGTGAACTCACACAGAAATTCTGATAAAATTCCAAATTCAACAGTGGCAAAAGGATTAAAAATGTCCACTGGAATTTTGAAAAAGTCGATACCCAAAATTCTACCAAGCTTATTAATATTATCAATAAATGTGAATGGCTTAAATTGTCCTCTAAAGAGGCACAGGATGGCTGACTGTATACAAAAACTCAGGAAAGATATCTGCTGCATACAAGAATCTCATCTTACCTTAAAAGAAAAATATAGACTCAGGGTGAGGGGATGGTCATCTACCTTCCAGGCAAATGGAAACCAGAAAAAAGAGGGTGTTGCAATTTTAGTCACAGCTACAATAGGCTTTAAACCAACAAAAGTGAGGAAGGATAAGGATGGACACTTCATATTTATCAAGGGTAATACTCAATATGATGAGATTTCATTTATTAATATTTATGCACCCAAGCAGAATGCACCTCAATTTATAAGAAAAACTCTAACAGACATAAGCAACTTGATATCCTCCAACTCCATAATAGTTGGAGATTTTAATACTCCTTTAGCATTATTGGATAGATCCTCCAATAAGAAGCTAAGCAAAGAAATTTTAGATTTAAACTTAACCATTCAACATTTGGATTTAACAGACATGTACAGAAAATTTCATCCTAACAAAACTGAATACACATTCTTCTCATTAGCCCATGGAAAATACTCTAAAGTTGATCACAAATCTAACCTCAGCAAATTTAAAAGAATCGAAATTATTGCTTGCATTTCTTGGACCGTCATGGAATAAAAGTGGAACTCAGTAACAACAGGAATCTGCATGCTCATACAAAAACATGGAAGCTAAATAACCTTATGCTGAATGACAGATGGGTCATAGACGAGATTAAGAAGGAAATTACCAAAGTTTTGGAACAAAACGACAATGAAGACATGACTTATCAGAACCTCTGGGATACCTCAAAGGCAATTGTAAGATGGAAATTTATAGCACTGCAGGCCTTCCTCAAGAGAACAGAAAGAAAGGAAGTTAACAACTTAATGGGACATCTCAAGCAACTGGAAAAGGAAGAACATTCTAATGCCAAACCCAGCAGAAGAAAAGAAATAACCAACCAGAGCAGAATTAAATGAAACTGAAAACAAAAGAATTCTACAACAGATCAATAAATCAAAAAGTTGTTTTTTTGAAAAGGTCAATAAAATAGGTAAGCCTTTGGCTAAACTAGGAAAAAAGAGTGAAATCTATCATTTAATCAATCAGAAATGGCAAAAATGAAATAACAACACATTCCCTTAATGAATATTACAAAAAACTTTATTTTCAGAAATACAAAAATCTGAAGGAAACCGTTCAATATTAGGGAGCATGCCACCTTACAAGACTTAGCCAGACCGAAGTGGAAATGTTGAACAGGCCTATATCAAGTTCTGAAATAGCAACAACTATAAAAAAAACTCCCTAAAAAGAAAAGCCTAGGACCACACATCAGAATTCTACTAAACCTTTAAATAGAGGAACTAGTACCTCTATTACTTACCCTTTTCCAAAATATAGAAAACAAAGAAATACTACCCAAAACATTCTATGAAGCAAACATCGCCCTGATCTCCAGACCAGGAAAAGACTAAATAAGAAAAGAAAACTATAGACCAATATCACTAATGAATATTGATGCAAAAATATTTAACAAGATCCTAACAAAAAGAATCCAGTAAAACATCAAACAAATTATCCACCACGACCAAGTGTGTTTTATCTCAGGGACTCAAGACTGGTTCAATACATGTAAATATATGAATATAATTTAGCACATAAATAAATTAAAAAACAAAGACCATATGATTCTCTCAATTGATGCAAAAAAAGCTTTTGATAATATGCAGCATCCCTTCATGATGAGAACACTTAAGAAAATTGGTATAGAAGGGACATTTCTTAAACTGATAGAGGCCATCTACAGTAAACCTACAGCCAATAACGTATTGAATGGAGTTAAATTGAAATCATTTCCACTTAGATCAGGAACCAGGCAAGGTTGCCCATTGTCTCCACTGCTCTTTAACATTGTAATGGAAGTTTTACCTACTGCAATTAGGGAAGAAAAGGCGATCAAAGGTATCTGTATAGGGTCAGAAGAGATCAAACATTCAGTCTTCACAGATGATATGATTGCATATCTGGAAAACACCAGGGATTCTACTAAAAAACTCTCAAAACTGATCAAGGAATATAGCAGTGTGTCAGATTATAAAATCAACACTCATAAATCTATAGCCTTTATATATACCAACAATAGCCAAGCTGAAAAAAAAGTCAAGGACTCCATTCTGTTTACAGTAGTGCCAAAGAAGATGACATATTTGGGAGTTTGTCTAACAAAGGACATGAAATAGCTCTATGAAGAGAACTATGAAACTCTAAGAAAAGAAAAAGGTGAAGATTTTAACAAATGGAAAAACATACCATGCTCATGGCTGGGAAGAATCAATACTATTAAAATGTCCATACTACCCAAAGCACTATACAATTTTAATGCAATTCCTATTAAAGCTCCATTGTTATACTTTGAGTATCTGGAAAAAATAATACTTCATTATATATGGACTCAGAAAAAACCTCGACTGGCCAAGATATTACTCATAAATAAAAACAAAGCAGGAGGGATCATGCTACCAGACCTCAGATTACACTATAAATCGATAGTGATCAGAGCAGCATGGTACTGGCACAAAAATAGAGGTAGATGTATGAAACAGTATAGAGAACCAAAAGATGAACACAGCTACTTACCCTTATTTGATCTTTGATAAGCCAATTAAAAACATTCAGCGGGTAAAAGATTCCCTATTTAACAAATGGTGCTGGGTGTCCTGGCTGGCAACCTGTAGAAGACTGAATCTCGACCCCCACACCTTTTACCATTAACTGAGCTCGACTCTCACTAGATTAAAGTTTTAAACATAAGACATGAAACTATGAAAATACTAGAAGAAAGTGCAGAGAAAACTCTTGAAGGAATTGGCCTGTGTGAATATTTTATGAGGAGGACACCCACCCCACCCCCACCCCCCGGGAAATTGAAGCAGCATCAAAAATACACTACTGGGACTTGATCAAACTAAAAAGCTTCTGCAGAGCCAAGAACACAGTAAGTAAAGCAAGCAATCAGCCCTCAGAATGGGAGAACATATTTGCAGGTTATGTCTCCTACAAAGATTTAATAACCAGAATCCACAGAGAACTCAAACATATTACCAAGAAAAGAACAACTGATCCCATCTCAGGGTGGGCAAGGGACTTGAAGAGAAACTTCTCTGAAGAAGACAGGCGCACGGCCTACAGACAGGTGAAAAAATTCTCATCATCCTTAATCATCAGAGAAATGCAAATCAAACTACTCTGAGATATCATCTAACCCCAGTAAGATTAGCCCACATCACAAAATCCCCAAACCAGAGATGTTGGCGTGGATGTGGAGAAAAGGGAACACTTCTACATTGCTGGTGGGAATGCAAACTAATATGTTCCTTTTGGAAAGATATTTGGAGAATACTTAGAGATCTAAAAATAGATCTACCATTCAATGCTATAATTCCTCTACTAGGTATATATCCAGAAAAACAAAAATCACATTATAACAAAGATATTTGTACCAGAATGTTTATTTTAGCCCAATTCATAATTACTAACTCATGGAAGACGCCCAAGTGCCCATCAACCCACGAATGGATTAATATATTGTGGTATATTTACACCATGGAATATTTTGCACTCTTAAAGAAAGATGGAGACTTTACCTCTTTCACGTTTACATGGATGGAGCTGGGACGTATTCTTCTTAGCAAAATATCTCAAGCATGGAAGAAAATGTATCCAATGTACTCAGCCCTACTATGAAACTAATTTATAGCTTTCATATGACGGTTATAACCCAACTAGAGCACAAGAATATGGGGAAAGTGACAAGGGAGGGGAAAGGGAGAGGGAATAGGTGGAGAGAGGGTAATTGGTGGGACCACACCTACAGTGCATCTTAGATGGGTACAGGTGAAACTTACTAAATGCAGAATATAAAGGTCTTGACACAACAACTAAGAAAATGCCATGAAGGTTATGTTAAACAATTTGATGAAAATATTCCAGATTGTATATGAAACCAGCATATTGTACCCTATGATTGCATTAATGTACACAGCTATGATTTAATAAAAAATAAAATAAGAATAAAAAAAAATCATTATAAAAAATATAACCCTAGGAATAGAAAATGAAGCCTGAAGATACTTATTTAAAAACCCACCAGGGCTCCTAATTCCAAATAAAATGAAATAAGCACACCCATTCCCACTAATTACAGCAACAAATAAGTAACCTGAACACAATATATTTGGCAACTTTTTGAAAACTCTGAAAGCAAACAAATAGCAGGGAGATTGTGGAGGGTCAGAACTCAAAGAATGACTTATAAGTGAGTTTCTTTCTTGTTTACTCTTTGTAAATTTCCTGGCTTAAACTTGGGTACACCACAAGTTTTCAAAATGTATAACAGGAATTCCCAGAAAAAACTAGAAGAAACTGTCTTTGGCGCCAGAAGACAAGCAGAGTGGGCTTCTATGGGCCAGGGATGGGGACAGTGTCTTGTATTTTCTCTCTCTCTCCCTCCCACGTTGCTATCATGTCCTGAGTCAAGCAAGTCCCTGTGATAACGACACATTCCTAGTACAACAAGTAGTCACATCTAAAACCTGGACTGAAAAATCCTTCTCTCTGACCAGAGGAACTAGGAAAGGGGATCTCTATGGTCAGAAGGGTGTGAAGAGAATCCCCATTGTTTTTTCCTTCAAATATGTTACCTCTGGTGTGACAAAGGCAGATTAATTTGTATAAAGTGTACAATAGTACAAAAGGTTTAAAATTTGGCTTCACTCTCAGAACGAGAAAATGAGGCTCTTCTAAGAACTGTGAGAAGTTGCAGAGAGGAAGAGGCTAGAAAAATGTATACCTTGATCCTAGATATCAGGTCCTTGGCCAATGCCATAAGTATCCAAATTTGGAAGTGACCTGATATAGCATAACAAGAGCTTTGAAAACATACCTAGAATGTATATCATTGCACAAGTTCAGGTCGGTGAACACGCTGGACCAGTTTGAATAGAACTGAGAAAGCTCTGAGAATTAAACTGACAGCTTACAGTAGGAAAGATAAGACTCACATTCTACACTTAACCTAGATGACTGCTGAAACAAAAGGAATCAATATTTATCAGAGGATTTTAATGGAATCCAAAGCCTTGTAACATAATTATCAAAATGTCGAAGATACTACCCCAAATTAATCAGGATATAACAAAACAAGGAAATTTTTAACAAATCTCAAGGGATAAAACAATAAAAAGAAACAATTACTTACATGGCTGCACATGCTAGACTCATTCGCCAGAGAATTTAAAGCAACTCTTGCAATGACATTCCATAAAGTAAGACAAACACTCTTGAAGTAAATGGGAAGACAGATGTTCTCAGTGAAGAAGGAAAGCATATAAAAAATCAAATGGAAATTTTAGAAATATAAAATGTTATTTATTGTAAATAAAATTTAAATATTAGATGTATGAACTTAATAGAATAGAGACAGGACAGGGAGGAATAAATAATCTTGAAGATAGAAATTAACCAATTTAGACAACAGTTGGCAAAAAGAACACAGTCTCAGAGACCTGTAGGTCACTTGCAAAAGATCTAAAACTCATGTCATTGAAGTCACAGAAAGATAAGACAAAGAGACTGGATCAAAAAAAGAGATAATTTAAAAAATACTAGAAAATCAATAACAAAAGCAAAAGAAAAAAAATCAATAAGAGTCCCACAAATATATACATTAAAATCAAGAGGCTGAAAAGATACAGGAAATAAAACCTTAAAACCATTTATAAGAAAACAACATATTACATGTCTGGATGATTCAATAATTTGAACAATTGCAGATTTTTAATAGTAGAGTACTACTTTAGACATCCTAGGAGAAAAGAATTGCCAACCCAGAATTCTATATACAGTGAAAATCTTTTAGGGATAGATGTAAAATAAAGATATTCTCAAATGAGGAAAAACTAGTAGAACTTAATGGCTGGCAGCAAAACTGTTCTAAGAGAAATGCTAAAAGAACTGCTTCAGAAAGAAAGGAGGTAATGCCAGAGGGAAATGTGGAATTTCAGGGATGAAGAGCAACAGACATGATAAACATCTGGGTGAATACATTGTTTTTCTCCTTTTAAAAATATGCATGACTATTGAAAACAAAAGAAAAGTTACTGCTGGGGTTTTCAATGAAAGTGCATGTAATACATGTAACAACCACAGTATAGAGAGTAAAGGCCCACTTACATTGGTTAACGTATCTACTTAAAATGGTAAGATATTAATTCTACATAGACCATGAAAACTTAGGTATGCATACTGTAATCTTTAGAGTTAACACTAAAAAGTCTATGTAAGATGGAATACATTCTTCTTAGCAAAGTATCTCAAGAATGGAAGAAAAAGTATCCAATGTATACAGCCCTACTATGAAGCTAATTTATAGCTTTCATATGAAGGCTATAACCCAATTATAGCTCAAGAAGATGAGGAAAGGGGTAAGAGGGGGAAAGGGAGGGGGGAGGGTGTGTGGAGAGAGGGTAAATGGTGGTATCACACTTATGGTGCATCTTAGAAGGTACAGGTGAAACATACTAAATATATAACACAAATGTTTTCACACAATAAATGAGAAAATCCTATGAAGGTTATGTCGAACAGTTGGATGAAAATATTTCAGATTGTATATGAACCCCGCACACTGTACCTCATGTTTGCACTAATGTACACAGCTATGATTTAGTAAAAAACAAACAAACAAAAAAAGTCTATGTAAGGAAATACATTCAGAAAACAATAGATAAGTCTGAAAATTTCAAATAATCTGAAGGATGGCAGAAAAGGAAAGAAAGGAAAACAAAACAGAAAACAAAATAGGCAAATAGAAAACCAAAAATTAAATGAAAGGCTAAATCCAAACATGTAAATAATTATATTAAAATAAATACACAAATTAATGTATTTATTAATAGAGAACTATATCTAAAAAAGTAGATTCTGGCCAGTAAACCCAGCACTTCGGGAGGCTGAGTTGGAAGGATTGCCTGAAGCCTGGAATTCAAGAACCAGGCTGGGCAACATTAGCAAGATCCTGCCCCTATAAAAATAAAAGAAAGAAATTAGCTAGGTGTGGAGGTATGTGCCTGTAGTCCCAGATGCTCAGGAGGTTGAGGTGGAAGGACAGTGTTATCCAAGAAGCTAGACCCCACAGTTTGGGTGAAAGAATGAGATTTCATGTATCAAAAAAAGTAAATTTTGTACATGAAAACTAAGGATAAAAGCTAAAAGAATAAAAACTAAAAATGAATAAAAGAATAAAAACTAAAAGAAAAGTGTTTTGAATTCTTAATTTACTTTCATATGTGCCATATATTCAGCCTATGGAATTCAACCAACCTGGAATTGAGAATACTCATAATGTATTTTGTTAGACATGGAACCAACCGTAGAGGCATTACTAGGGCTTTGAACATCTGAAAAATTTTGGCACCCAAGGCAGATCCCCTGAGGATGACAATATACTATATAATCCAAAGTATGAACTTTTCAAATGATATTTTTTCTAATGACATGATGACCAATCATTCATACAGCAAAAAAAAAAAAATGTTGATTTTTAAATTCAAAGTTTAATATTGCAGTTATAGCTACAGTAAGGATGTATGTCAAGCTACTTGAAATGGAATCATATTAACAATGGTTTACACAAATAGTGGGATCGTTATGCATTCACCTAGAATAGTGGTTCTCAACCTTCCTAATGCCATGGCCCTTTAATACAGTTCCTATGGAGAACAGCTGACCTAGAACAATACAGGTGCACAGTCCATGAATGATCTGGATGCTACTAGGTACAGGAAATCCTTGGGATCTCAGGTAACACAATGGGTCTGCTCTGCAGTCCTCATACTATCACTCCTTCCGCCTCCTTGGCTACTCTTAGACACAAGCTGCCTATTGTGCTACAGTCACCAGGTCCACGCAGAAACAGAGGGAGCAAGGAAGTAGATTTCTCTCCCAGCAAGGGTGTCTGTCGGCTGACTGAGCTCCAATAAAGAGCCTTTTTGGATGTTTCATCAACAAATTCCACCCTATATCCTGCTGCTGGGAAATGTGGCTTTGAAAATCTGCATTCACTGTCATTCTCAACAATATAGGGGTCCTGCTAAGCTAGGAGAAGATAGAGCTTGAGACACACTGCTGGGCAGGCAAACAGCAGTCTAGTTGTTTAGACAACTCACCACAAATTTGCTATTTGCTTTTTGGAGAATCTTATTTTGGAAAAGCAATTCAAATCAGTGTAATTCAACACACAAAAAATAGAGTAATGAGTAACATTCATGTATTTATAAAGCTAGTGGTATGTTTGCAATGCTTCTGTGAAAGGAAGCATAATATGATAGTTATTACAAACACAGTTGTTAGGATATATACTAACAGGCACAACATACCTCGGAATTACATAATCATCCTATCTTTAGAGTTCCAAGAATAATGTTTAAACTAAATCCAACTGGAATTAACCATGCATACTACTGCTTCTCCTTCTTGGACCAGAAAGAAGCAGAATGACGTGAGTCTTTAGGCTGATCCTCTCTTCTCCTGCTTGCTGATCCTGTTTCAGAAGCTTGGATGCAGGCAATGATGAAAGGTCATTTCACAACTTCACATATTCCAGATGGTGACTTTTTGGAAAGACTCTCCTTCTCGTAAAAGCTAGAAAAAGAAACTTCCCACTACTTACTGCTTTTAGCATTTTGTTTCCTGCCAACATGAAAACAAGCCTTGATGATGGGACAAGATGTTTTCTCATAATGTAATTGTGTCCTTTGAAACGCAGTAGTGTAGAAAACAGAAGTGGCAATACTCGAAGGAAGAAAGCTCTAGCCAAGGCTCAATCTTTGCCACTAACCAGCTATGAAAACTTCTGCAAGTTATTTCTCTTTAGCTTCTGCTACTCTGAACAAGCTTCTGCACATTCCACATGACTTCTCAATTTCTTCATTCTTAAAATGAAGACTCTTCAGTACAGTGACTTGTCTGTAAGTCAGAAAAAGAACATGAACCATTTTCTATCTCACTCTGATGCTTTTAAGTTTAAGAATCCCAGTGTCACCTAAGTACTTTCAGCTCCTGTACAGGAAAGGGAAGACTAAAAAGTGAGTTTCAAGAACAATGTTCCGGCTCCAGCTCTGTCACCAACTAGCTGTGGAGATTCGGTTCAGTTTCCTCAGCTGTAAAATGAAAGGATTGTCCTAGACTAGGGAGGGCACTGATCTCTACACACGTGTGACCCTGAATTTTGTCAGATATTTCATCTTGTAGCAGAAAATGTTCTTGGATTACCTTTTGGGAAATGTGGTCAATGCTTTCCAACTTTGTCAAAGTCACACACTGGAAAGTGACGTTTATCATCATCACTCAATGGTGGCAAAAAATGCAAGAGGCTTCTTGGGAGTTAAAGAAGAACTCACCTAGGTGCCTAGCAGGCTAGACGGAATTCAGAATCTTAGCACACCCATGAATCCAGCTGCTGCTTACTGGTTGGGAAGCGGGGGCTCAATGGAAGTTCAGGGTTTTAATACATTCTGCAGCACTGTGGAACCTGCAACTTCATGGCTCTCGGCAGAGCCAGCTGTGGGTGAACAGCTCCCCTCAGGATCTCTGCTGCTGGATGGTGAGGTGGGGAGATGGGGTGAGGTGCTGGTGGCAGTTTTAAGAGCTCAACTCCCAAAAGAGTATGAGAGTATGATAGAAAAGCTGCCTACCTTCACCAAGACAAAGGGAGTGAGACAGTTCTCACCCCATGCAGTTCACTGGCTCCCTTTTTACAAGTCCCCTTCCCCTTACACTACCTGTACTGTTCACTTCAGACTGATTCTTCCTGGAGAGGATTTTGACCAACAAAGCACAATAGGATGTTCTGCGTCTCTCAGCCCCAGAAGTTGGCCTTGGTCTAGGCCACTCAGTATTCACCTTAATGGGCATGGAAGAAAATCCAGACCACAGAATAGAAGCAGCATGCTTCTCATATTTTATATCAGATGAAAAAGAGAAAGAGGGCACGGGATAATAATCTGGATTAATGAGGTTCTTAGTAACTAGAAAGTTCAAAGCACTGGATTATTTCTATTTTCTTTCCCTGAAGTAAGCAAGCTTTTCAAAGAGAAAAGACACACAACAAAAACTCACTGACACCACAGATTTATTCAGCAAAGCAATTTCCAGAGGCTATCCTGGAATCACTTCACATTCAGTTCAATATTCTGTATCTTCCACATTTATATCTTTTGTCCTATATAATGGTAATCAATGGTCAGCATTATAGCCCTGAGATCCTGCAACACACTGAATCATCAAAGGGAGATTCAATTATATTCATAAGATTGGATATGCCATAGCAGCAAAGAGGATTTGGAGATCAAGAAGGGTTAGAACAAAAGACTTACTGGTTAATGCTTAGTAAGCCAAAATTAAAGAAAAAGTTTTGATTGTGTACAATATTCCTGTTGATGGAGAAAGGTTTTGATATTTGAATGTGCATAAAGATAGGTGAATATTCATAATCTTACAACCAACTCAGCAGCAATTTCACTGAAGTAAGATATTCTATCTTTGCCCAAAAGAAAGTCATCCTAACCATCTTTCCATGTTTTATTGTTAGTAATTCTACATGCTTAAAAGTATACTGTAGAATATTTTTCTTTTGTTTCACATAAGTGATACATGGTTACTGTAGAAAAATATGAAATATAAAAGCAAAATGATGAGAAAGATCTTTGGGAATATCACCATTGGAAATTACGGTGCTTGTTAATATTTTGATCAATATCATCATGTTCTTTCATCTATAAATATTTATGTATTTTAAAGTCTTTTAAAGCATTTTTATAATCACATTTTAACCTTCTTTTTTTACATCTGAATATCTTTCCGTGTATTCAAAATCTTCTGCAATATCATTTTTATAGTTGTAAAATATTCTATCATATAAATATACCAGATATTAAAACTGCTCCCCATTGTTGAATGGAAGACTTGTAACAGATTTTTCTTTTTTGTAAACAATATGGTAATTGATAGCCTATAGCTCAGTCTTTGCTAACTTTTATAGAGACTCAACACCTGGTGCAATGCCTGCTACTGTCTAGGCCCTTAGTAAACATATACTGAATGAATTAGTGAATTAATTATTTCCTCAGAAACTTTGAAAAAGAGAACTGAGATAAGACCATGAATATATGATAGTGCTTCCAGAAACATTGAGCCAATTAATACTCCTAACAATATTGTGTGATGGGCCTCAGACTAAATATTACTTTTAAACAACATCAACAAAGTCATTGCTTGATTACCAGATTCTGAGTAAATACCAAAACATTAGTAGAAATGTTCTGGGAGCCTGTCAGGGAAACCCTGAGGTGATATTCTTTTCTCAGCCTGGAGAAAGTGACGCATGCCCCATCTGATGCACACTGTTCAAAGAGTATACTCTAGAAGAGAATTCATCCTGTACCTTAAATCAAATACTGGCAAAATCTCACCACCTGCCTGTTTTGTAAATACAGTTTTATTGGAGCACAGCCATACCCATTTGCTTACATGTAGCCTACAGCTGCTTTTAGGCTACAATGGTAGAGTTGAATAGTTGCAACAGAGACTGTCTGGTCTGCAAAGCCTAAAATACTTGTTATGTGACCCTTTACAAAATATGTTTGTCAACCGCTTCTTAATTAAATAAGCATTTTTAAATGAAATCAATGCTGTAACATAAATCAGCTAGTAAGCATTTACTGAACACTATGAGGCATGCTGCCTACTCTCAAGAAAATTAAAATATAGTTATAGCAGCAAAGTAAAAAGAAATTTCAAAATCTGTCAAAAAAGGCATTGTAGTGTAAGTACTATAATGACGTATCCAAGTACTGAGGATTAAAGAGATGCCAGGAAAAAGGCAGGATGAGAAAAATGTCAAAAAGTCACTGAGAGATAGAAGGTAAATTAGGCCATGAATGAAAAGAAGAGTTAGAGAAAGAACAAAGAAAGCTGGGCGTGGTAGCTCACATCTATAATCCTAGCACTCTTCAAGTCCTAGGAGGGTGGTTTACTTGAGCTCAGGAGATCAAGAAACCAACCTGAGCAAGAATGATACCCGATCTCTACTAAAAATAGAAAAACTAGCTGGATGTTTGTGGCAGGCGCCTGTAGTCTCAGCTACTCAGGAGGCAGAGGCAAGAGCATCGCTTGATCCCAGGAATTTGAGGTTGCTGTGAGGTATGATGACACCATGGCACTCTCCCCAGGATGATAGAGACTCTGTACAGTGAAAGAGAGAGAGAACACAGAGTAGACTCTTTTGGAATCAAGAGCATCAGTAAAAGCAAAGAGGTGGGACTGTACGGTATGGAGTCACCAGGTGGGACTCTAGCCAAAATGCAGTCAGACCGGCATATCAGAGAAGGGTAGAATGTGGTCAGATGTGCAAACAAAATGTATCCATGTATTTCAAAGGAATTAATTTTCTATTTAAAGGAATCATAAAATATATTTATTACTTAAGCAAGGAATCCTTAATAAAGCCAATTTTTATTGTACATCCCCTCCCTTCCAATTTTAATTAGAGGTTTATTTCTCTAAAACCCTGAATACAGATGCAAAAGCTACCATAAAACATCAGAAAGACTAGAAAGAAAACAGGAACAGTATCCAATGCACAAAAGCACAAAAGGACAGGAAAAAATGATCCCCATCACTTAATATTTGCCATCGCTCCCTCTCTAACAACACATTTTTCTGAGTCTGCCAAAAAACAGAGTATCTGCTTATTTTCTAGTCTCTTTCATCTAAGCTAACACAAATACCCATTGTAAAAAGAATGCCTTTATTTTGTTGTTTATAAATGTTAAAATTCAAAATGATATTTAAAACGTGGAAAGAAAGATGTATTTATAGTATGGCTATTATTATTCAAGACATCTTTACTGCAAAGTACACTTCTGTGTGACACAGGCAAGCAGAGATGAGAACAACATAAAGTATATTCTTTCTCCATACCTTGTATGTAAAGGCCCAGGAATAAGGGAATGACCTCTTAGGAAAATACAAAGTGTGAGAGAGAAATTTCACAACAGTTCAAATGAAGAAAAAGTTAATAAATAAAAGCATCAAAAATGCCTCCACAGAATTTTTGATCCCACTATAAAATGCAGTAGATTTTATTCTCAATACATACAGGCAGGGACCAGGTCATTGTTCTAGTCCGTTATCTTTGTATTGACACATATCTGGCCTATTTGCTGTGTTCAAATAATATTCACTTATGTGAATCACAGAAGCAACAGGCACAAGATTAAAACCAGCATTTTCACAGAAAGAGTTAAAGAATCATAGCATATTGGGCGTGTCAAAGGGACAACATTGGTGCTTTTTCACTACAAGAACATTACCAGGTCAGGAAGACAGGGGTGGAGAGGAAATACCCAGTTTGCTCTTTCCATCTCCATCTCCTGCAGACCTGGGGCCTGCTCCCCCTTTCCGGGGCTGGTGCTAGGGTTTCCATCTTCTTTACTCCTTTCGAGCTCAGTGGGGAATTCCGCCCACTTGAGAGAAGAGTGGACTGAGAGAGGCAGCTTTCTCTGGGGCGACTTTGTAGACAAGCATAACATCCCCCTCAGGCAGAAACTGTCCCTGATGCCAGGTTATGGAAATTGAAATATTTTGTGCTCAAGACTCCTGTGAGCCCCAGTGGCCTACTGTTTAATTGTATAATTATAGACAGTTAAAAATGCATGATATGTAGCAGAGAGAAAATAGTTGGTGCTTCGGGAGCTATTACGGATTACAGTTTATGGAAAATTTAAAATGATTTGTTATTTATATGGGCCTGGCTGCACTGAGGTGTTTTGCAAGTGCTATACCCCACTCTGGGGCCAGCGTCCCTGCCCAGAAGCCAAAAAGGCAGAGAGAATCAGGAGAGATGCCACAGTCACCGTGAGATTCAGGAAACAGAGGGTCTTGCATGCCTTACTTCACAGCACTCTGCAAGTTCCTGTGCCTCAGTGATTCCCTCTGTAAATGGGGTTCAGAAAACCCAGTCAACAATTTTAATTTTAAAAATAATTTGATGGTTGCTCAGAGTCACTTGTGTATTAAACAGGACAAAAACAAAATAACACCAAGATTAAGAACCTTAAGTATCTGGTGGGAGGGGGGGACAAAGCATTGACTCAGCAACCACTGTAGACCATATAGATGCCATGAAGTTAGATCCACTCAGGGGACTGCCCAGAACTGACCCACCCAGTCCATAGACAGCAATGGAATGAGTCCTGAGCAGAACCCTGGGGTGGAAAAAGAAGATATCAACTCAACAGCAAGTGGTTATGATACCACTTAATAGCTGACACAAACCTGATGCTGAATTAGGAGTCCCTGGCATGTGGTAAGCCTGAGTTAATAGCAATTGAGTGGCATGGATCTCACACCCACACATACACACCTTACCAGATAGAAGTTAGGATGGTGGGAGGTTCTGGTAACCAAGGGACAGATGGAATTCTGCAGGGAGTATGAAATGCAAACAGTGCATCTGAGTGAGAAAGGCACTCTCTTTATTCATGTATTCATTCCCTGTTCATGTCTTCCCTCATTCATTGATCACCTCACTCTAAGGAGACCTCAGGATTTAAAGTAGGTATTGAGGATACAGCACTAATCTTTGATCTTGATTCTAGGGACTCACAGTCAATTCTGGATGAAAAGCAAAAGAACTTTTTTCTCCTGACTGTCAAAGTTACATAAAAAAAAAACTTGTAGCAAGTTCAGAGGATCTTGTATAACTGCCTGGAGGAGTCAGAGATGACACCTAAGAGAATGTGACGATACAGTGTTTGAAGGATGAATAGGAGTTTCTGAGCACAGATAATGGGGAGAGCATCTCTAGCACAGGAAGCCACATTCAGTAATGCATGGAAGCTTAAAAGGACATGGTAGATTTGGGAACTAGTGTTTCACCCAGGGTGGCTGGACAAGAAAAAGTGAGAGGAGTGTAGGGAGGGAAGCAGGTGCATGTTTGGAAATGGGTCTTGATGGTCATAGTAAAGAAAATGAAATACAATGAAAAGAATGGTGTATAGTTTTACCTTGGAACCTGCCATAATGGCTGGTTCAATAATATTACAGAAATATTTACCATGTCCATAGAAAGTCTATTCATGCAGAGACAAAACCATCATGGATAGAGTCAGAGAGATGTTTTTAAATCTGGATTCTATTTACTGTCTGTGTGGCCTACAAGTTGCTGAAATCAGCACAATCTCCATTTTCTCGTGTGTAAAACATGGATAACACAATTGGTAGGATCAATTTCAAGAATCAGATGGAATAAGTAAATGGTTGGCAAAGTATTGTCACTAGGCTCTGAATCCCATTCTTGCCTTGCTAACTTTAAACACATCTAAGCAGTGTCTGCCAAAGCTCAACTCACCTCTGTCCTTTAAATGAAATAAACAAACATATAAATTTTCCACGCTTGAAATCCACCTCTTTCAAGAGACTTGTAGCCACCACTCATGATCTCAGCATCAGCACATATCCTTAGCCATATACTCAGGCATTTTTTTTTTTTACCTGTTCCTTGCGTAAGTTCTGAGGCATTTTCCATATAGATAGACCTCATCTACTTAAGTAGATAATAATCTTGAATATTCATAATAAATTAAAGTATAATCTTGACTGATTACAACAGTTGACAAGTTTTAACAGAAAGGGCTAGGTGTTAAATATTTTAAGCTTTCTGGGCCACACAGGTAGGTCTCTGTGTTATTATCTTTTCTTTTCGTTTTTTTTTTTTTTTTTAAAACAACTCGTTAGAAACACAGAACACATTTCTTAATTGGCCATACAAAAATAGACAGGAGTAGAAGATGGGTAGGGCATATTTGGCCTACAGGCTATAATTTGTGCACCTCTGGATTAGGGTTATAGCGTAACAGTCTCTGATACAGCTCACAATGAAAGTGCTTCAGAGGCAGTGAGGGCTGAAAAACAGTACTACTGAGAGGTCCCAAAAGTGCAAGGCTTTCTCAATGAGCATCAGGCACTAACTGCTTTCAGCACAGTTTTACAGATGATGCAGCATTTAACGGAATTACAAAGCAGTAAACTGTCTAGGATGCCCTTATATTTTTTGGTATTCTAAATAAAAAAATTAAAGCAGAAAGAGAAACTTCATAATCAGCATGACTACAATTAAAAAAAAAAAATACCGAGTCAGATAAATAACCATGTACACACAGAGGGAAAAAAATACCTGAGATTGTGAACAGTGCTTATCTCTGGTGATGGGATTGACTGGGGGGAGGTTAAAATGTTTTTCATACTATTAACAGTTTTAGGTGGGGTAGATAAAACACAGCTATTACTTCTTGTATGGTCTTGGAATCAACTGATAAAGCTATGTGAGGTAAACACAGAATCCAATATGACCTTTGTTACTGGTGAAACAGTTCTGGGCTCATGTCCTCGGGCCCTGAGTGATGGAGCCTGCTGATGACTTCATCATCGGTTTTCATGCACCGACACCCCTACACACCTGCAGGCCCCCTCGACAGGGCAAGACCCCTGCTGCACACATATGGAAGATGAAAACAGACAGACCTTAATGAGAACTAGAACCAGAGGATACTCCCTTCCCTGGGGAAAAGTCGATGAGAAAGGGTAGAAGAGGCCAAGGGTGGTGTTCTATTGGTAGTAAGTATCTCCCAGTATGCACTGATTTTCCACAGATAACGACCAACCAGGAGGCGCAGAAACTCCCAACAATTGGACAATCCACACCAGTTGCCAGAACCATCTTCTTTCAGCAGTTTCCAGTTAGACAAGTGCTGTTTCTGTGTGACTGTGCAGCAGCCACTTCACAGCTCTGGCTCAAGATCTTCACGTGTAAGTTACAGCAGATATACCTACTACGTCTAGTGATGTCCTCTTTGGCCAAGCCTTGTCACTTACTGAACCCCATCACACGTCCCATGAAATGGGCATACAGTTTTGAACAAAATAAACTCTCAAGAAATATCTAAACAAACAGCTATTTTTGATGCACAAGTCTTCCTTTCCTTTGGAAGACAAGGAAAGTACCACATTAAAATAATTTGATGGCCATTATTAACATCGTTTTGCTTAGTTTTTCTCACAAATACCAGTAAAGAGACTACGTATGTGTTGTGATGATATAAGAACATAACCAACTTTTTGTGTCTGTTCATCAATCTGGGAAAAATTATTAATAAAAAGGAAAGAGAAAACTGGACTTACTGAGGGTTAAGGAGCATTGAGGACAAGAAAGAGGTCTGTTACAATTCTAGAAGTGAACATTTTACGTTTCCATGTTTCATCTGTAACACAGATATTTGCCAAATAATAATACTATTATGTTGGCCCCATTTGAGTAGATTCTTAAAAAATATGTATGGAAGGTGATGTTTCAAGAGTATAAAATTTAAGAGATAGGAACCAAGGAGAATTCCCAGCCAAAGAACATTATAACAACTCATCTTGAGATCCAATAATCTGAGTTTAATTAAAAGTCTGAATGAACAAACCAATTTATATGATATCTATTTCCATTTGGTTTCCCTTCTGATATTGAGAGGTTGCTCGAACTTTCTCAGCTATTTACTTTCATTTACTCTTGTAAATGAGTTCAGACCTAATGTGTGACCTTCCTGGGGCATTCTGTATCTAAATTAAGTTACTAGTGAAATTTATAAATCCAGTGACAAAGTAATGCAAAGACTAAAAAGAACAGAAAAAAAAAATTGCTCCTTCTCTTTCAATCAATCCTTAGGATTAAAGGCAGAATTTATTGATAAAGACAGAGAAGTAATTTCTCATTGAATGAGATGGTGTATCAGTGTTCTCCACACTCATTCAATTAATAGACCTCACTGTATGCAAACACTGATGGTTGGATGAAATGTGTTGCTTCCTAATGATCTAATCTGTATGTTAACAGGATGTAAGCTCTGCCACAGATATTCTGCTTGGCTATTTTCCCCAAACATTTATTTACACCTCTCAGTGTGCTAAGCCATTTATTTTGACAGTAGGGCTTGATGCACATTTCTATTAATAGTTCTGCAAACATTTTACAATGAAAATACCATACAATTGGAAACTAATCTCATTATTTTCCATATTATTAATTCTTACAGCAATGGAAGAACATTAAATCCTGGAAGGATAAGGCACAGATGTTTAATGTAGCTGTTCAAGAGCTCTTGGCCAAGTCATTCTTTCATTTCTTTTGTCACCAGATGTTTATTAAGTAACTACTCCATTGCAGGCACTGTGCTATTTGTGTTTTTTGTTTTTGTTTGTTTTTTTTTGAAGCAAACGATGCATCCAGTCAGCATAGACTGGTTCCATGTATTTTGAGAAATATTTAAGTACACGAAGGGAGCGTGCAATGCTAAAGAGATGATGTGAACAATATTGGTGGCTTGTTAATGGAGAATTCAGTGTCTATCAGGAAATTGAAGATACTCAGAAGTTGCTCTCCAATTTCTATTAACAATCTAAAAATGAACATTTCCATTTGATACAAATATACAAATTTAAAATGTGTGCAGTTCAGAATGGCCTATCATTTTTAGATTGCTTTTGTGCCAGAAAATATACAGTCAATAAAAAATACCAGAGAGGTGGGGACAAAAGGCTCTCTGGATCTGCACAGAAA
>CAUYON010093697.1:0-23866 GCA_963573935.1 Arctocebus calabarensis | reverse complement strand
TGCAGGGCCATGGAGTCAGCAGGGGTGTTCTTGGCTGGGGCAGGCCTGCAGAGCCCTGGTGGTCACCAGTAGAGTGATTGGAAGAAGACGGACCTGCACAGGCCCAGCTAGCACAGGGCACAGGGCTGCGTGGATGCCAGGGGATTTCCTGGCTGGGAGTGGACCTGCAGAGGCCTGGCAGTCGCCGGCCAATTCCCTGATAGAAGACGGGCCTGCAGAAGCTTGGCTACCGTGGGGGGCAAGGCTGTGGAGCTGCTGGGGGATTTCCTGACCCGTGGGGTGGGCCTGTGTCACCAGCAAAGTCCCTGGCAGAAGGCAGGCCTGCAGAGGTCCTGTGGGTGCCAGGTGCAGGCCCACGTGGTTGTCAAGGTTGTCCCTGACTGAGAGTGGGCCTGCAGAGGCCTGGAAAGTGCCCTGCAGTCACTGGGGGAGTTCCTGGACAGGGGCGGACCTGCAGAGGCCTGGCAGTCACTGGTATATTCCCTGGAGTGAAGGAGGCTTGCCGTGGACCCCTAGAGTCTTTTGCCAGTGGGGTGCTGGTTCTGGCTTGCAGGGTGAGGTGGGCACTGCTCAAGACCCTCCTCCCTTTGTCTCAGTGGAGGTTAGGCTTCTCATTCATCAGGTAAGGGGGAAGCATGTATTATAAGTTCAGAACAGTGGGGAAAACTTTAGTTCAGGTTTTTTGCCTAGCAAGAGAGTTTTCAGAGTCACATCAGGCTCGCTCTTGGGAAAGCAGACCCCATTTCCCACAGCATTCTTCCAAGGGGTGAGACAAGAGGTCCACAGTTAACTGTTTGTCTGTAGAAAACCCATAGAAACAAACAAAGAGAAAAAAATAAAGGGAACAGAAGAGCAAAATCCCATAGCTTTCTTGGGGGGAGGGGATAGAAACTTTTCCTTTCAGATGAATTTTGTACCTTGCTTTCTTGAAGTCGCAGCCTGTCTCTACAGAGGTGACCCACAGAAATCACTTCTCTGTCTCTGCTGGGCTCCCAGTATTCAGCTTAATTACGCAGCTTCTGGAGATTATCTTCCCTTTTGGACAGGAGCCTTTTTCAGAAGCTGCTTCCAGTCAGTCATCTTGCTCCATCCCTCAGAACTAGGTAAAGTTTATGCAGAAAAGTCTGGAAGCTCATGCTTCATGCCCTGCAGGGTTAATCTGCCTCACTCTGGGCTTTCATATTCTGTAAGTAAATAATTGTGTAAGTACAAAAACTTAGAAAGAAGTGTATTTTTTTCAATATGAGTTATTCCTATCAGGGTACTATCACTCACCTGCACTTTGAAAGTATTTTCCCTAATGAAGAGGAAAGAAATGAATTTCAAAATATGATGCCTAATCTGCACTTAAACCCAGGTGGATCATGGGAGCTGGCTGAGAGCTTGAAAATACTTTGTCACATGAGCTGTCACACTGAATCAGGTACACCTGGCCCTGGTCATCTTCCAGTAACTTATAGGAGTTAGCTGCAGAGTTTGGAAAAACAATTGTAAGTATTCTAAGGAGATACTTTTGTAAAATAGGACCTTATCATACCAAGGACAGCAGTTTTTAAAGAGCTGTCTTATATTTCAGTCCTTTACGTCTGCCATTTTTTCAAACTTTCAAAGATACACTCTCAAGTGGAGATCTGGTCAACACTGAGGTTGCCAGGAAGTGGAGGCATGAATTCTGAGAGGCTGTATATCCTTCTTTTAGTCACTACTCAGTTCTGTTAACATGTCCTCATAGAGGGAACGTTTGATGCTGTCAGACTTTCTGGCATACCTGTCTTGCTACTGATGAGTCGGACAGAAAGGTTACACAGTCTGCTTAAAAGACTAACAAACAAGAAGAGTGTCTGGGCATGAATGTCATGTCAGATCCTGTTTCCCTCCTCCCAGCCCCTCAAAGCAGGGACGCTTCTTTCAATCCACTTCTGAAGTCTCTATCCAACTTCTGCAACATATTTCAAAATAATACTCCAATAGCTACTTCATGAGAGTCTATTATATGCCAGGCCCTAGGATAGCTCTTGAATGTCATGGATGTTTGGTACCTTGGCCACAAAGAATGTGCAGTCAAATGGGAGATCCAGATATAGAGCAAGTAACTTATAATGCGTTTTGTCAAAGCAATGCTTGAGCTACTTACAGGATGTGATGATAGCACGGTGGAATAAAATACCAACTCACACATGGAGAGCTCAGTGAGAACTTCCCCAAAGAGGAGCAGACAGACCTTTAGGCAATTGTGGTTAGAGTATGGGGAACAAGAAAGAGTGGCAGAAAGTGTAATTGAAAAGGTAAGTACAACCAGTTAGATGAAAATATTTCAAATTGTATATTGAACCAGCACATTGTATCCCATGATTGCATTTATGTACACAACCATGATTTAATAAAAAAAAAATTAAAAAAATAAAGAAAAGGTAGGTAATGGCAAAATACGCAAGACTTATAATTCAAGGCAAACACTTCATAACTTATTCAAAAATAATGGGAAGTTATTTTTAAAAAATAGGTGGAAGAATCAAGAGATTTTCTTCTTAAACTTCAGGGTCCAATGCAGTCAGAATTGCAGGTAGTATTGCACTGGTCCAGGAAAGAGAATAGTAGAAGCTTGATTTAGTGGCCATGATTTTAGTGAAGAATTGATATATTCTGCATAAATTTGGGGGATATAAACAACTATATTAGATATCACCATATTCAATATGAAATGCAGAAAACATTAAAAAAATCAAGACAAAGCCACAGCGTTAGAGTTTATTAGAGTAATTGAAAGGATAACAGTACTCTGACTGATCCTATGCATTTAGTAGAGTGGATGACAACAAAGAGTTCAATATTTTACATATTAAAGTCTGAGATGGCTATAAGTCGTTCAGTGGAGAAGGAGTAGTCGATTTTCCTTATTTGCTATATTATATCCTATCCACTTATTATGAACACTGAATTAACAAATACTGAATGATTGGTCCTGGAGGAAATGCAGAGTTAGGTTCCTACCAGACTTTGGTCACAATTTTATCAACTGATCAATAATACATGACTTAGTTTTATGTGTGTTTCTGTTTAAAGATTTGTTTAAAAGAACTCATTGCCTCCTTGCAGGGAGGAACACGAGCAACTACACAAGCTGCACACTTGGGGATATTGCAGTGAGATTACAAACAAAAAGCATAAAAACATGAAAAATGTAGCGTGAGATAGGTGATGAAAAGGACACCTGTTTGTAGGGTGAGAGATGAAATAAGAAACATCACCTTGTCCATCCTCATCAGGAGATGTGCCTGTGGGGTGATAGTAAAATTTTCACCATCCTACACAGGTCTGCGAATGACAACAAAATTTTCAGAAGAATTATAATAAATTCTAACCAGTGTACAAATTCATAAATACAGACTCTATAAATAGAATCTGTGAATAATGACAATTATCTGTCTTGAAGCTCAGAACTTAAAAGTATTCTAGAAAGAAGATATATCTTTGGGAACCATCGAGAAAATCCTGTTATTTTGAATGCTGAGAAGGGTGGAGATCACTTAGGAAAACGAGAAAGAAGAAAGCCCAATACCAAAGTGTCAAGGGCTCTAATATTTAGACCAACGAGAGCCATCATTAGAGGAGGGAAGAAGAAAACAAGGCAGGGCCAACAAAAAGCATTGAGAAAGTGGTGGAAGAAAGGAGGGGGTTGCTGGGGCAGCTGGGAGAAGACAGTGTTGTTGAATGGACAGCACATTCCCTAGTGCTGATGATAAGATTAATAAAGGAAGCAAGAATCCTATTGTTTGGATTTGGAGTCATGAATGCACTTGGTGCCTTTGAAGCATCACTTTTGATGGAGCTGAGACACTGAAGGGTAGATGAAGCTGTAAGTATAAACTGAAGCTGTAAGTATAAATGGCAACTTCAGTGCATTTTGTTAAGGATGAGAAGAACAGGAGCATACCAAATGATGAGAGGCAATGGGAGACACATAGCTATATAGAGATATATTTTAACTAGGAGTATAGACATATATTTCTTTCAAAGAATGCCAGAACATCTTTTGGACCAAGGAAATTTAATTACATTTGTCTATAGCAAAGGAGAATCTCATATTGATGGTGTTAGTAGTTCTTCAAAAGGAAATAGTCAAGAAAAAATATTTATAGGATTTTAGGGTCTAGGCTGGTTGATGCAAAGAAGTTCTTGAAAGGTAGAGTTATTCGTGCTCAGATACAGTTTATGATAGAAGAGTGTTGCATTGGTCTAGTGACACAATTATTTACTTGAGAATTCCAAGGTATGAAAAGGAATGACACCAGATATGGACGTTAGGTACTGAAAGAGAAGCCACTGAAGTCAGGAAAAAGTGAGAAACCTCAGTCCTACATCTTGCAAATCCTGAATGATCTTAAAAGTAGATTCTTCCACTAGACCCTGGAGAAAGGAACACAGTCCTGCCAACACTTTGACTTTGGACTTATGACCCTAAGCAGAGACCTAATTGCATTGTTTACACTCTTGGTTCATGAAAACCATGTAATAATACATCTGCATTATTTTAAGCCACCAAAATTGTAGTAATTGGTTATGAAGAAACAGAAAAATAATACATTACACAACTCATTCAGTAAATACAGAATAACCTTGATAAAAACATGATAAGGACATTTTAAGAAAGAAAAGTGTAGCTTCTATTATGATCATAGAGGCAAAAATCCAAAGCAAAATACTGTTAACAAAACCACAAGCGAAATTCGACCTATGACTAGCTGCTCACAGCACAAACATCTAATTATTGAGATAACAGGGCTTCCCAAGGAATAAAAGAAGGTTTCATACTAAAGAATCCTTGTTGGGAGAATGGAAAAAGCTTCTCCAAACCATCTCCCTAACAAAGATCATAAGCTTTTCAAACAGAGGCAATTTGCCTTGGAGAAAGTCATGGTCTAATTAGGTAGGGGCTAGGTAAATTGGGGGCATCTTGTGGGGGATGTTTAGTCCTAGCATTGGGAAGTCTGCCCAGGGGCCTGCAGAATCTCAGGTCCTATGTCTTACAGAAAATCCATCATTTCTGGAAAACAGTTAAAAAGGTCAAGTAGTCACAGAATATGAGTAATATATCCTATATATGTCATAGGATCATTAAAATGTGTTCATGAAGCCAGTAATAATACTACCAAGCCAATTTCAGCATATATGAAAAATGATCAAATATCATCTCTAAATTGGGCTTATTCTGGGAATATAATCTGATATTTCATTTATTCAATAAGCAATTAACTTGACATCTTAACATAATTCAGAACAAAACTCAGTTGATAATTCTGAAAGTTCCCATTATCATAGTTTCTATTCAACATTTTATTTACGGTCCTAACTCAGTCAATAAGTCAACAAAATTAAATAATGGTGTAAGTGTTACTGAAACTCCAAGGTTTTTCAGCTTAGGTCCTATTACTTGCCCCAAGGAGTTCCAATTATTAAGATAATGAGATTTGTTAAGGAAGAAAGGAATTTTTTGATAAGACATCTATCTAGAGAAAAGGAAGATCTTTCTCAAATTCCCGTCCTGCAGACCATGAGTATTTTAAGGAAACCATGTGTCATGGGGTCAGGTCACAATGCAATTAACAAGGGCCAACCAGCATCGGGGTCAGATGAGTTTTGGTGTCAGGATGTCTGACCAGGGAGCTTCAGTATCTCAATTCCTTTGTTTTGCTGAAAATCCACCATTTCTGGGAAACAACTCAAAAGATCATGAATACATGTAAATTTGTCTAATTCAGCAGTTGTTTTAAAGTTGATTCAAGTAGAGATTTGGGGGGAAAGACAAGATAAAAGACAGTTAATAAGATGGAAAAGAAATATAGAGAAGCTATGAATGTGGTTTGTAATTTTTTTTTTTTCCATCAGAGCAGATAGCATTCATCAACACACTCAGATGTCCCTACCACCATGGGCTTCAGATGTCCCTACCATCATGGGTTTGTAATTTTTGTAAAAAAGTCCCGAGGAATGGTTTTGTGTGGAAAAGGAAACAGTAAATAAGGGAGAAAGAGACCTCAAGAAAGTTGAGAATATGAATATGCATTTTTGATAAGGTAGCAAAAAGGAAAGAGAATACTATATAAAATGGATCTTGCATAGAAGATATTTTTCTTAAATTAATTGCTGTTTTAAAGAAGGAAAATGTAAGACAAAAACAGAAAGTCAAGTATGTCATTCATGGTTCCTGTAAGTCAAAAAAAGATTCCTGAAAGGGATTTAGAAAGAATGTCATATGTGATTAGATTGGAAAAAGGAAATTTCTGATGGGAAAAAATGTTTCTCTCTCTTCTGCCTGCTTCAAAGCTGAAGTTGCTAAGTTACTGTCTACAACGGAGCACCTCAAACTCTTCGCTTGTACCAGAAGCTCTTTTACCAGCAGAGGTCAGGATACGTGGTGAAGTCATATGAGGCAAAACAAAAAGGTGGCCTCCAGGAGTGGATGACCAACAGATCCAAGGAACTGAGGCTGAAGTGAAGGCACCCACCATTTAAGTAGGGTGGCCTCTAGTCTCCAGGATAGATCACACAATTCCGGGGGGAAAACGAGGCCCAGACGATTCCAGGTGTGTGATATCAGTTGCATAGTCTCTCCACAGGCAAACTTTCCTCTCTGCCCACGACTAGGGCACTTTCATGGACAGCACCAAGAGCCAGTGTATCAGGACTAAGGGCGTCTGATCTGATGGGCAGTCAGAGAGCTCTGGGCCACAGCCTCACTAAGCAAGCACAGCTCAAGTCTCTCACTCCTAACAGACCTGTGGATGATGAGTCTCACAGTAGCTACCTTTCTGTTCTTTTCCTGTAGAAAATCAAGGAATATGGAACTTCAATTTCCATGATTTTATCCCAGGGATGCCTTAAAAAAAAAAAAAAGAGAGAGCCCCTTGAATGTGACAGCCTTTGATAAAGGAAACAAATTCCTTTGTAGCTGAGCCTAGCCCCACTACCAACTGCCAGATGGAGAAACCTGGCTCATAAATAGGATTCTTAACTGCAACAATTTTATAATTAAATCTGTTTTGTGGAGGGGGTGGAAATGGTCAGAAGTTCCATATGTTCAGGATTTTGTTTGTCTGAGCAGTAACCCCAATATGTATTATGACTCTTACGTGGAACAGTGTCCATTCAGGGGATGGGAAAAGGTCTGGGTGTCTCTTTGACTCTGGATAAACCACAAGCGTTAGGGCAGAAGTCAGGGAAAGATGAAGGGACCTTGGCCATTTCTTAAGCTTCAGAGAAGCTCGGCCCCATGAACCAGTGGTCCACTCTCTCCAATTTACCCCTCCCTGTGTGTCCTAATGTTCCTTGATTATGTCTTCTGCAAGAAGTGCCAGGTCCCACAGGACAGCCTGTGTGGTTTAATGGTCTATTCTCCTTGGGGCAGCTCAAAACTTGAAATTCCAAAAGTTGACACTGGGATCCCAACCAGACACTGCCCACCTGCCATGATGGCCTCCACTGTCTACAACAAGTAGGATCTTGAGGTGACACAGCGGAAGTGGGAAAAGGAAATTGTTGGGAGCAGCTATTGCTGCAGACTCGCCCGGCTATTTCAAGGGACCAGGAAAATGCTGTTTAGTTCTGTTTCCAGACTAGAAAACCTGGACACTCCCAAAGGGAATGTCACCATCCAAGAATTTAAAAGTAAGATTTTTAGATACTATATATTTTTAAGGGTCAAGCTGTGAGTAAGTCTTCCCATGCCCTTTCTTGCTTTCACTTTCATTACATTTTAAGGCTGCTCCAAGGGTGGTTACTTACTGAAGTATGTTCCTGTCCAACCAAATAATCTCATTCTTCTTCTCACCACTTTCCTTGGCTTGCTTTCCTTTTGGCTAAGAAATTCTTAGTATCTTATCATTTCAACACTCCATTTACAGGTATGTGGATTTTCATCACCGAATACAAGCTTAGCAGCAGACATAAAACAATTCATAATAGTTATTAGGTGCTAAAGATCACACAGTTTGTCCCAGAGTAAGAAATTTTAGCTCATGTTATTTACCTTTCATGAAGAAACATGCTCTTCCCATCTCTCTAGAGTAAACAAAACCACAATCTGAAATAACTGAAATGAGTTAGAAGACTTGGTTAGTCAACATTGGAGATTTGAGGGGACAAATGAAGGAGAAGTTTAGATATTTAAAGAGTCAACTTTATATTCTGAGTATTAAACAGTCAGATATTAAATTGCTGCTCTTGGAAATCAGACACTCATAAACTCAGCCACTTTTGAGGTGGAAGAAACTTTGGAGATTTAGGTAAGTAAAACTAGTCAAAAGGGAGAAGTGGTTGAGTTCATCTTTGGCTGAGTTGAGCTTCACTACTTTGTGGCAGTCCTCCTCCTGGGGCCCAGTGTTTTTTGTTACTAAATAAATGTCAACATTTAGTTATTACCTTAATAACAATAACTGTGGTTTATTGACTGCACCAGTTTAATTACAAGAATCCTGAAAAGTAAGCATGATTTATTAAGTCTATTTTTACTTATGAGAAAAGAGAGTCACAAAGCAGGTAGTGGGGCCCAAGGCTACACAGCTCCTAATTATTGCCACCTCTGTGGCCTCCTTAGAGCAATTGCTCTCTCAGAAGTAATGATTTCTTAACTCTGGTGTGTGAGTATAAAACCAAATGCCTCAGTTCTGTTTCAAAATTGTTATAGCCTTAGTAATTAGGTGGAATGTTCCCTGTGCATCCCAACATGCAATAGCCTTTTGTCCCAGATGCTTCTGCTGTTCAAGCCCTTCATTTAAACTGGCATTTGCATATAATCTGCACACATCATCCAGATACTTTAAATCCCTTCCATTAATAGATTGTTTATAATATCTAGTGTAACGTAAGTTCTATGTGAATAATTATTTCCTGTATTGTTTAGGAAGTGATGACAAGAAAAACATCTGCATTTGTTTAGTATAGATGCGCTTTTTGTTTTTCAAATATTTTTGATCTTTAACTAGTGAATCCAGAGATGCAGAAGCATGGACACAGGGGCAGATTATATTTACCGTATGCTGCCTTGATGGTGTACAAGAGCCTCCTGGGCTTCCTAAGCTAGGGCAGCTTGTGTCTGCTCAAACTGTGGAAAAGGCCCTGTAGGCAATGAGTTGTTCAGGAATTATTTTAGAGATAGCACCATATATTATGACTTTCTTTTGATTATCTTCTTAACTTAATAATTTGGAGTAAGAGAAACATAAGTGGAGAAGAATTAGTTAAATCTACCATGAGGTTGGAATTACCATATGTCAAGGCCTATTTCTTCAGAGAATCACTTAAGATTAACCATAAAAATGGCTACCAACTTCTCAGCAGTGAGGATAAAGAGGTAAATGTACTAATTTTCCAATCTGCAGGGCTTTTAGCATAAATTATAAGGGGAGGAACCTGCAGCCTTGGAGCCATCGATGGCCTTCTGGATCTCTGAGTGCTGTGGAATATACATGGTGTTTGGGACATCAGCACAGCAACTCCGCACAGCAATAAATAGAAATCTGGTTTTGTCAACAGGCATATCTTAGGACCTACATTACCACTGTATAGTGACCACATCATGGCTCTAGGTTTGCTTGCTGTGCTTTGAACAAGAAATAGTTTGGATTTCTGATTTCTTTCAATTTGAAAATATTTGCACGTATATAATAAGATTTCTAGGTAATAAGACTCAAATATAATCACAAAATTTATTGATGACACTTCTGTACACACTTCATACAGATAGCCTGAAAGTAATTTTATATATCATTTTAATTTTGTGCATGAAACAAATTTTGTGTACAATCAGAAAGCATAAATAACAGTATCTTATCCACCATGTGCAGAGTCTGTGGTGTCATATTGGCACTCAAAAAGTTTTGGATTTTGGAGCATTTTTGGATTTGGGGATTCCAAATACTCTATTTTTCTTTTCTTCATTGCTTTTACTTCCCATCTCTAATTTTTTAAAAATATACCCTTCACTGACAAAATACTGTTTAATTTCTGAAGAGCTTGTTTTATCTCATTTTACTTTGTATTTATTTAATACATTTATGATGTATTTAATAAATGGATTTCTATAATTGGCTGCTGACTATAGAAAAACTCTTTTTAACAAGTTAAAAATAATCCTCTTCAACCCGGCACACTCAACGTTTACACGAATGAATCCAAACCAAACTTTCATACAATTAAACTGCTTCACTCCATTGGGGTAACTTTTCCAAGAAGTCTTAGAGAATCAAATACCACCATGGATTAGAGCACATTTTTGTCTACTCTGTACTTCGTACACAGCCCACTTAAGATAATGCTACAGTAACTCCAGCCTATGGAAATATAAGCAACACACATATGCAACTTAATATTTTCTTATAGCCACATTAAAAAAGGCAAATGAGGCAGATGAAACTAGGGCTAATATATCATTTAACCAAAACTGTCAAAAAATGCATCATTGCAGCATCCATTTAATGTAAATTCCTCAGGAGATTTGTTCCCTTCTTACACAGATTCTTCGGAATACAGTGCATAGTTTGCACTCAGCACATCTCAGTGCGAAACAGCCTCACTCAGATGTTTCGTGGCCACGTGTGCTGTGTGGCTAACATGTTGGGCATCGCAGCTCTAGAAGACAGATACTGCTCCACTTCAGTCGGCTCACAGGGATGATCTAGCAGGGAAGGCTGCTTTTTCGGTACGTTTCCTCCCAGCGCAGTGCAGATGCTGCCATGGACTCTGCACAAGCCTGTCAACATGTTTTCTGGGCTCCACCACAGTCAACAAGGCAAGACAATGACAGTACACCAAGTGTTTCTACATGCAAACGCTCAACTTCTACTTTGGTGTCCTGACTGATCAGTCGTGAGCAGTTCTAGCGCCTTCCTTGATATGACAACCGCTCTTTGAAAGACCTGCTCTATTAGAATCTCAGAAGTTGTGAAATTATAAAAATACAAATAAACAAAACAAATAAAACCACTCACTCTCGGAGCATCAGTATTTCTTCTGTCCATCAGATCATTAACTTTCTCAAAATCTACTGTTTAATGATGATATGAAAATACATTTTTTTTTTTTTTAAATTGTGTCTCACTTAGCCGAGCACTGTGACAGGCACCTGTAGTCCCGGCTACTCGGGAGGCTGAGGCAAGAGAATCACCTAAGCCCAAGAGCTGGAGGTTGCTGTAAGCTGTGAGCCCATGGCACTCTACCAAGGGCAACAAGGTAAGACTCTGTATCTAAAAAAAAAAAAAAAAAGAAATGTTTCTCCCTCCCAGGCTGCAGTTCATTGGTGCAATCATAGCTCCCTGCCAGCCTTGAACTCCTGAGCTGACGTGTCATCCTACCTCAGTCTCCCCAGAAGCAGGAGCAGCAACTGCACACCAGCCATGCTTGGCTAATATTTGAAAAAGCAAAAAAATTATAGAGATGATCTCATTCTGCTCCTGAGGCCAATCTCAAACTCTTGACCTCAAGCTTTCCTCCCACTTCAGCCTCTCAAGTCTCTGGATTATAGGCAAAAGCCGCCCCCGCCCAGCTGAAAATTCTGTAACACAGCATAGCTACAGAGTAAGTCATATGAAAGGTTAAATAGGGAATTTGCGGTTGAGCCTGAATTATATAACATTTTAATTAAAATGCACGTGTGTGTTTGATCAATGGTTCAAAAGAAAATTATTTAGCTATCATGGAGTTAAAAGATACTTTTATGCTTAACAAACATATAAGTGAATTGCAAAGCTGACCTTTTTTCTGGTTATGCCCTAAAAAAACTGTAGCCCGGGGTTGTGATTAACATAGTCTTTTTTTTTGTTTGTTTTAACACAATTTGATCAGAAAGCTTGTGTGGCAACATTTAACACTAGCTATTCTTTACTGATTCTAGTAAGCACAGAGAAATTATTATATTTGATGTGAATAAACACAAAAAGTGAAACTATTTTAATATTTTTAAATCTTTATAAATAACAAAATAGGCGTATAAAATTTTGCCAGAAGGTAGTAAAAGACATAATCACCAAATGATTTTCTTCTTTTTATCTTATATTAATTTATTATAACAACCTGTGCTACTTTTTAATACATTGGAAAGTCAATGTTTACACATGTGCACTTCAAAAAGGGGTTTATAATATGTATGAACATCTGCTTGACTCCATTCACAATATCAGCAGGGAAAGTGTGGTAGGATATTGAGTGTTGCCCACATCATTACTGTTACAATGAGCAAGATAAATATTTGAACATAACGGCATAGTTGATCATAAAAAAACATATTGAGGTGTTTGGAGAATTCCTAACGTTTCATTTAACCTCAGGACAAAGTAAAGGTATGAAGTGTGTGCAGGGGGCTTAGGGACATGGGGGCTGCATCCCTGGCTGTGATATTCTGTGTAACCCTTATTAGCTGAGACCCTACACCATTAGGAAATTCAGCTTATTCAGACATGCCATATGTGATTCTGGGCTAGTAAAAATTTGAACACCATGTATTTATTTGTGAGTTCTAAAACTATTGTTTAATGGAAAGAACGTGGAATAATCAAAGCCAGGTAATAAAACAAAAACAAATCTGTCTATGTGAAGGTGTTAGAGTTCTGAATTCAGGAAATAAAACTGGCTGAGAAAGGCCGGAGAATGGGAAATAGGCATGAGGGGCTGTTGCCAGCCCGGGTTACCCCCACCATTTACTCCCAGGCTGTTAGAATTCATGGCTTTCTGCTTATTTACCTTTAAAATAAAAGGTAGAGGGGATGATCATTAATTTTCCTGCAGCTTTAAGAGTCCCTGATCCTAATTTTTATAGGAAAAATAATGCATGTCCTAAGGACATATTGCCTTACATTTGAGATAATTGGGCACTTATTCCTCTTTAACTCATCTCAAATACCCTCTATAAGCTATTTAAAAATCTTTTCCCATTTTTATTCTTCATAAGTAGAGAAATTAGCCATCACATGTACATTAGTCTCAGATTTATAATTTTGCCCATCTTACCACTTATCTTCTATACACAAAAGAAGGCAAAGATCAAATGTTAAGTTCGTATTTGTTACTTTAATCTTTTTTCACATGTACTAAAAAAATTAAACAAAAAAGTATATTTCAACCCAACATGAAATTTTAAATATGATTTAAATGTACATACAAGTAAATATTTTTCCTGGATTCCTTCTATCTGCTCCTGTAAGCCTAGCAGGATTGTCCATAAATGACTATACAGTTGGCTCATACACCATGCTGCAAATACGGTTTGTTTGTTTTTTTAAGTTTCCAAAACGGTGAATCACATAATCTACTGGAGAGCTGAAGGAAAGGATGAGAAGTTCTATCTCTGTCCTTATTTTGCCTTTTTATAATTTCCATTTTCCATACATTTCCCAAAATACATCATCTTTTTATAGTTTGACATATTTTTTTTAAAAAAATTAAAATTGAAGACAAATTTAAATTAAATTTACCTTCAGGGTTTCATGTTCAAGCATGTTGGGAAGCACTGTCTAAATTTGTGCTGTCCAGTAGAGATATAAGCCACATACATAATTTAAATTTCCTGATGGAAAATTTTTTTTTAAATGTAAAAGTTAGTATATATCAAAGAGAAGAAACTTTTTGACAAAGATACACTGAGAACCACCAGACACATGAAAAAATGCTCAATATCTCTAATTATCAAGGAAATTTAAATCAAAACCATAATGAGCTATCACCCAATCCCAGTGAGAATGTCATAAATCTCACAGCAATAAATGACAGTGAATGTAGACAGAAAGGAACACTCATTCACTGCTGGTAAAACTTCAAACTAGTACAACCTTTTGTTTTGTTTTGTTATATTTATTTTTTTATTAAATCATAAACACATAGATCATGTATATGTTAATGCATTTATGGGGTACAATGTGCTGATTTCATATAGAATTAGGAATGCTTACATTGCACTGGTTGATATATACCTCATCTCGTTTACTTAATTATTGTGTTAAGACATTTATACTCTATACTAATAGAACCAACATGTACCCTTGCTTTATGCACCATTGGTGTGATTCCACCATGGTGGGAGTACAAGCTTTTTGGAAAGTAGTATGGAAATTCCTCAATGAACTTAAAGCAGACCTGCCATTTAATCCTATAATTGTTCTACCAGGTAGTTACCCAAAGGAAAAAAAGACATTTTGTATCAAAGGCACTTGTACTTGAGTGTTGATAGCAACACAATTCACAATCAAAAGGACGTGTAAACAACCCAAGTGCCCATCGATATATGAATGGATTAATAAAATGTAATATATGTATGCCAGGGAATACTATTCAACTTAAAAAAAAAAAAAAGGTGATCTAATACCCTTCTTAACAACCCGGATGGAACTGGGCATCATTCTCCTAAGTATTGGGAGAATGGCAGAACAAATCAAGCAGCACACATACGTAAATACTAGTAGATCAATACCTAGACCTAGTGTTCATAGAAAAGGAAAACTAAACTTTGACTTAAAACTGATAAAATCAAATTATGTAACTGATATGTGTGTACCCTCATAGTATCCTGAAATAAATTCTCCTGAAGTAAAAAAGACAAAGTATCCAAAATACCATAAAATATGCAAATATGCATTTATTAATGATATGTGTTGCACTATTTTAAATACATATTATAAATACACATACGCATTTCATTAATCTTGGCAATACATCTGTTGGGACGGCCCATTGCATTCTAAGTGCTCAGTAACCACGTGCATCAAGAGCTCACATTCCCAGACAGCGTGGTTCTCACGACTACACAAGTAACTCCCCTCCAGTTGGTTTGCTCTTGACTCTCCTGTTATTGTATTATAGCCCCATTCCCATGTCTGTGTCTGAATCTTTGACTTGGGCACACACAAAAGACAAAGTATCCAAAATACCATAAAATATGTAAATATGCATTTATTAATGATATGTGTTGCACTATTTTAAATACATATTATAAATACACATACGCATTTCACTAATCTTGGCAATACAGTATTTTACACTCACAGCCCCCATCTGTTGGGACTGCCCATTGCATTCTAAGTGCTCAGTAACCACGTGCATCAAGAGCTCACAATCCCAGACAGCGTGGTTCTCACGACTACACAAGTAACTCCCCTCCAGTTGGTTTGCTCTTGACTCTCCTGTTATTGTATTATAGCCCCATTCCCATGTCTGTGTCTGAATCTTTGACTTGGGCACACACATCAAACTTAGCCCCTGGTCCCAGTGCCCCTGCCACACCCTCTCTCTGCTGGCTGCTGTCCACTGCAGCCTCCAGGAAACACCACCCCTGCGGGCTGCTGCCTTTGGGATATTGCAATAGGGTCTAAACATTAAGAAAATACAGAGACATCGGTTAGAGGGGATGTGTCTGTGATGTGGAAGTCAAGTTTGCCAGGGGCCACTTCCTCAGTCTGCCTTTGTGCTGTCCCCTCTGGATGTGCCTGTCGTTTTGTGAATATTGCCACTGACTGTGCAGCGACTATCACGGAATCTGGTCTTGGGTCTCACAACAAAACAGAGCACTTTTCTCTTAACCTTTAGAGCACTGTGAAATTTAAATTTAAAGATATCATGATGACAAAGAGTTGAGAAAGGGGTGGGGGAATGTTGGGATTGTTTGCACCTGACAAGAAAAGCCTGAATAAAGCTTAACAGGTCTTGAGCACCAGCCTGGCAGTGCCGATAGGCCCAGCCTCGCGGGGGAGGAGGAAGCCTGCAGAGGCCTCTCCCTGATCAGCCCGGGTCGGGGAGCTCCCCAGCCACAGGCAACAGCTCCAGCAGTGCTGCCCTCAGAGTCTGCGGGCCTCGGCCCACAGCTTCCCTGGCCCCTGCTTCTCTCCCTGTCTGGCAGGGCACAAGGTCTGGGCCTGGGTGGCGACAGGCGAGTGGGAACCAGTTACCGGCTGTTCCCCAGTAGGAACAGATAGTGAGGAGCACCTAGTGACCTTACACTGACTCAGGCCCATTGAAGCCATGATCATAAAATTAAATTTGCAAGTTTCAAGGCCCAAGGGTTCTTTGGGAAGGTTGGGGGATGATGCATAGGTTTTAAGAAGTTTGCTGTGTAACCCCAACCTGGGAGATACCCCAAAGGTGGGAGGCAACAACCAATCGTGCCAGGAGCAAGGCAGGACCCACAGGGTGGCTTAGTGAGCTTATGAAAGGTGTGTGCTCGGACTGCCAGGTCTCTGCTCCACTCACAGAGAGGGTTCCCTCTTGCTCTTTGAGATGTATTTTTGTTACGGTTTGTGTGCTTTGTTTTGTAATAAATGCATGTTGATGGTCGTTTTGTGTTTGTGATCACTGTGTCATCACTTAGAACCAGGGCCGTTCTACAGGGAAACAGCCTCCTCCACAGGGAGCTGACAACAGGCAGATTATATAAAGCAGATCTTTTCCAGCTTTCTTTTTTTTTTTTTTTTTTTTTAAGGTGCCAAAGCATTCGTAAAAAATACCAAGTTCCATAGCCCTCAGGATAATCAGATTCTGCCCTAAAGCTATGTCACTTTTAGGTCCTACCCTGCCATCAAGGACTCAGAAGCTTATCACACTTCTTGTGTGTGTGACTTGTGTGACTTGTACCTGGCTTCATTACTCAGACACCTGCTATGAAATTGATGTAGAGGGCTGGGACTATTGGTATTTTAGGTAGAGTTTGAAAAAGTGGAAAACACAGTGAAAGAAATATTGAAATAAAAGGAGGAAATTATTAATTCTTAGATTTGAAAATACTGGATTGACTTTTCTGTTTTCTTTTCTTTTCTTTTTTCTTTTTTCTTTTTTTTGAGACAGAGCCTTAAGCTGTCGTTCTGGGTAGAGTGCTGTGGCATCACAACTCACAGCAATTTCCAACTCCTGGGTTCAAGCGATTCTCCTGCCTCTGCCTCCCAAGTAGTGGGGACTATCGGCACCTGCCACAACGCCTCGCTTTATTTATTTATTTTGGTTGCAGCCATCATTGTTTGGTGGGCCCAGGATGGAGTTGAACTCATCAGCTTAGGGGTATGTGTCTGGCGCCTTAGCCACTTGAACCACAGGCGCCGATCCTGGATTGATTTTTTTTAAAGAATGGGTGTGAGTATGGGGTATATCCACAAAGTTTCTATACAGGTTAAGCTTCACTACTTCAGAAAAATAAGTGTTATAAGTTTACTCCCAAAATCATTTGAAATTTTATTTATACATATTTATTTTACACTTATTTTAGTTTTATAGATGTTTAATAATTATCGGTTTTAATTAAAAAAAACTTTGAGTCAGCTCCTCTATAAAGAGTAGAGACTGAATTCAAAACAAAAAATTTACTATTCTACATTTAAAAGACTAAGGAAGAATATTTAAATATCTGGTTTAGTGTAAGGCAAGATTCCCTGTGGATAGCATGGATTTGAGGATACGTGTGATCCTGAGAGTATAAATACCTGGTACAAGCAGAAATTTCAGGTGCTATTTCAGACTTTCAAGGTCCAAGTCAAGAGTTCTGCCTGCTAACAGGGGACACGGGTAATAGCTGGAATATGGATGAAACAAACAGAAAATTTCACTGAGGAAAATATATAATATGAATTCGGGGTGGAGTTATAGAAGGCAGGGGAGGCAGAGAGACCCAGGGCCCCGGGAGAGGAGGAAGGATGTGCTGAGCCGGGAAGGGGTCTGTGCCACACCCTCTTCCTGTCATCCCCTCTGCCAACCCAGAAAGCCTCTGTGACTCTGCTGTGCTCTGTGATGCAGGCCTGGGCTACAGTCAAGCATGGGTACCCTCAGCACTCAGTTGCTTCAGGCAGCTTTGCTGGGAAGATGATGGACGCTATTGTTCATTTTCTGAGCACTCAGGCTGAGCAATGGCTGAGTTTTGGCTTAGCTGTGTTGGATGTGTGCCCCCAACTTGCCTTCCTGGGTGGATTGGGATTATTTTTATTTTATATGTGGTACCGGATGATGAAATCATATTTAGCATTCACCTGGGAAAACAAAGAAATCCACAAGGTAAGGAACATCCAGGAGAAATTCCTTGTCGGAGCTTCTCATCTCTATTTCCATATTTCTAAATGAGTCTGGCGGGCGTAGAGATTGGTAGAACATCTCTGTTCCAGGGGAAGAGGTCAGGCAGAGCTACGGGCTCAGGAGCACGGAGGTTTCCAGCTCGGGCTCGCAGGTTTCCTATCGGGGTGGTGGAGGGTTACAGGATAAAACTCCCAAACACAGTGGTTTCATGGTGCTGAGCTGGTATATTTTTAGAAGTGTTAGTTTTAAAGCAAAACAGTCTCTCCTGACACTTTCCCACATCAACTGTCACTTGATCAAGCTTCCCTTCAAGCTGGACTGATGAGAAATATCAAGAGCCTCTGAGCTCTGTCCCCAGGACACAGGGTCCTCTGAGGGGGCAGAGGTGGCAGTTGGCTTCTGATTCTGTGTCCCCCTAGAGCACAGAACTTCTAAGGTGAAGTTTTTCAGACAAAATCTTAATTTGAGTTTTCAAAAAGGAAAAAAAAAATAGAAACATTTTATTACTTTAAAAATTGACAAATGACCAATTCCTATTAACTAAGATGGAGAGTCATATTACTTGTGAACAATGGATGTCTGAGCTTCTTAGAGAAGAGGAGGGAGAGATTTGAGTGCAGACATTACTGTTTTCTTTTTGTTTCCCCCACAGCGAATAGCCAAGAGGCGGCGAAAACTTGGAAATTCAAGAGGTAAGGTTCTGTCTATTTGCCCTGGTCTCTGCAAAGTCAGCTTTCCTGTTCTTCTCTGAGGTCCCAGGCCCACAATCTCCGAGGGTGTCACTTGCTAGACACAGTCTCCCCGGGAAAACAGAACTCTGAGGGGAGGCACTCATGGATACCAGTGGAACCTGAGACGCTTCCCAGAGTCCCTGCTCTGCCCATCTGTGGCAACAGGTGTTGCCCAGCTGATGGCCATGTAAGAAAGATGTCAAGGAAAAATTACTGATTGGTCTGGCGTCAAAACTTCTGTCTCCTGAATTTGCATGACCACTTTGACTTCCTGGGTGCTCAGATTCCTCTTTGACCTGAACACTGGTGTCTGAGTCTCACCTGGTGGTTTTGAGCCGCATGTGGGATAACGTACGTAAAAGTACTTTCTAAATGAGGCCACATACACATGGGGTTAATATTCCTGCTGACCCTTTGCCCTTTTCTGCTGATTGACCTTGTCTGCTGCGCTGACTTTGACATCCCAGTCATCTCCCATAAGGGGAGTCCGCCCGTGCGACCTTCTGCCTCTACTTTTCTGACACAGAACCTAATCCCTTGGTTTCTCAGGAAGGAGAATTCAGCAAAGAGGCAGAAAGGAAGACACGCAGTCCATTTCTTCCCTGATAAGGTGATTAATCTTTCCGCATCTCTCCTGGTCCCTTTTAAAAGCATGTTCTTATGCATTCAGGGATTTAGTGCACCTGCCGCAGTCATGGAGGGGGTGTCCGTGGGCAGGGGGAGGGAAGTGAAGGCCTTGGGGAGAGGCCATGGAGTGAACTGTGATGTCAGGGGTCGGGGGATGTGGTGAGGGGGCAGCAGGTTTCAGGGGGCCCTACCTCCACAGGCCAGCAGGCTCCCGTCCTTGCCCTGGTCCTGGCTGCAGCTTTGTTCCTCCTGTCCTCTGCAGCTCCTGGGGTGAGGACTGTGACGCCATCACATTCCAGCAACTGTTTCAACCAAAACGTCTTTGTGACAACTATAGCAGCAAACCAAAAGAGACTGTGAAAATGCAGTTACCGAAGTCCCTGGAAGATACTACTGACTTCTCTGCGTCATCTTCAGATTCTGAACATTCCCACACAGATTCATCGTACGCTCCGGGCTCCACCCTCTTAGAAAGCTCTTTCGGAAACCTAATGCCAGGCCCTCCACCAGACCCTTCCCCACCTCCACCTTCCACCTTCTCAGCAGACCTGATGACCCCATTACCTAATTCACCTTCAACCCCATCTCTGGATGATTCTCTGCCCCCAGAACCTGTTCCCTTCTTGCATTCCAAGTTCCCCATGGACAGTTCCCAGGTTCATATACTTGCCATTCCCTCTTCCCCACCACATCACACTCGGGAAGCAGGTCCTGATCTGCCTACAGGGACTAGTTTTTCTATTAAGACCATCTTCTCTTTCAAACCCAAGTTTATCGAGGATGTTGACACTTTACCAAATTTATCCCAGACAATGGATTCCAGTGATCCCTGTCAGCATCACAGATCACCACCACTGTCTGCTTTACCACCACCGGACAATTCAACTGTGATTCCATCGAAATCTATTTCACTCTTATCAAAGCTTTTTCTGGAGCTGCCCTCTCCAGACGGAGCTGAATCTCTCACTTATGTCCCAATGATCAGAGGCACTGACCCTTCAATTCTTTCAGCTTCAGAGCTCTTTCTGTGGCTGCCTCATACCAAGGACACGTTCCTTTCCAACTTGTCACCATGTGATTCCACACAAGAGCCTCATGTCCCTCACCCTTCTGTGACTTCTTTTGTGGGAGAATCTGAAGCCAATGTTATAGAATGTGGTAACCTTTCTCTTCCAAACCCTGATGCCATGGCACTCTTGGAGCAAAGTATTAAGAGGAAGGGTGACCTCTTGCTGCATAATGGAAAGGAAGACAAAGTCAGATCTTTCTTGGAGCAACATAGGTCAGACTACCTACCAAATGTTCCAGCAAACATGTCCTCCTCAACTGCTAAAGAGCATGACTCAGCAGTTCCCCTTCCTCTGTGCACCCACAAAGACAGAGCACAGGAGCTGCACCTGCACCAGCAGCCCCCACACTCTAAGACCTTGGAGGTAACCCAAGGCCAGTCCCAGACCCAGCTGCAATCCCCACTCCCAATCCCACCCCCTGAGCCTTTGTCTGAGATGAGGCCCTGTGGAGTGTGTGTCCATAAACCACAGAAAGAGGCCCAGTACCTTATGCCATCTCAAATTCACCACCTAGAATGGAACGTGCTCCAGAAAGAACAGGAAGTTGAGTGGGGTTTGCCCTCCATGGTGAAGAAATGTCAGGCAGACTTGTGCCCTCCAGCTCCCAAACTTACCCTAGTCAACCAGTCCTCCAAGGCTTATGTTCCCATCTCTATTCTTCCTGGAGATTTTCCTCTCAGCAGTGAGCTTCGGAAGAAGCTAGAGCACCACCTTCAAAAGAGGCTCATCCAACACCAGTGGGGCCTGCCCCGTAGGGTCCTTGAGTCTATGTCACCCTTAAACCCCCAGAGGGGCCCTTGTGAGACATACGAGTCCAAGCATCATTATAGACTCTCTTTCTACAAAAGTCAGAGTGGTGAAGATCCAGAGAGCTTTGGATTGAATCACTCCCAAAGCTCCCACGACAGGCGCTCAGAAACGTTTCTGCCAAAAAAAGATGTGAGGATGGATCAGGGCTGTAGCCTGGAGAAGGGCATAAAAGATGATCTGTTGAGTGACACAGAGAGATATTTAGATAAAGGTCTGGAGTCTAACATGGTGAGTCTGTCAGGGAGTAAGTCAAGAGTATCTAGTGTGAGCTTAGGTCAGAAGAAACAATTTGAGAATGGCCAGAGAATACAAATGAGCAAAAAGTTGGAGGAAATCAATGACTGCCAGATTTCTAAGACTATGCATAAATCACAGTATCCTACAAAACACACAATACCTCTTCCTGAGAAATCACACAGCCAAATAAAGCACTGTCATTTGGTACCATTGATGGGGGAGCACACGTGCCAGAGTACTTCACAAGAGGTGTGCTTCCTTTGCCCCAGTCTGAAAGAGAAGTTGGAAGATCATATTAAGGTTTTTCATCAGAGGATGATCTGGGGCCTTTTTCCCAAATTCCTTCAAGCTACACAAATTTTTAACCCGAAGGACTCAGTAAAATCTTTTTCTTATTCTGACTTTGCCTCTTCTAACCACCTTATTTCTGGGGTGAGTTCCAAAGATGGAATCTCCAAGCCCATTCCAAGAAGCTCTAAATCTTTTCCTTCAGTTTCCGGCTTGGATCGTATGTTTCATGCCACCTCACACATGGACAAAGAAAGACAGGGAGCCCTAAGACAGTCACCCCCTGACACTGAGATGACAAAGAAACTGCAGAAAGTCTCACCTGGCAGGCAACCTTTCCTGGCTCCCCCTCACAGCAGCATAACCACAGCAAGTCAGAAGAAGAAAGTACCAGCCCATGGCTATGGGCCAAACATGCCGGTAAGGCAAGGTGGGGCTGGACAGGAGCCAATGGGTGGGAAAATGAATTACAGAGACGGTGCAAAAAAGCCTTCAGGCAAAAGGATGAAGAATTCGGAACATTTCTCCACATTCAACAAATCCAGGGAGATATTCCAGGCATACGAGCTTGGGACTCTTAAGTAACCATCTGGTAACAACCTGACCACCAGCAAGTGGGAAAGCTCCACAGTAATAAACGTGCTCCATTTTACAGAAATCTGCTGTGACCTTTGTTATTGTCTTCTGCTGGCTTTGGGTCTATTTTGTTGTTCCTTTCCTAGTTCCTTGACATGTGATATTGAGCTACTAATTTGAGATCTTTCTTTCTTTTTGATAAAGGCATGGAAAGCTATGAATTTTCCCCACAAGAGTGCTTTGGCTGAAGCTCATAGATTTTGCTAACTTGTGTCTTCTTTGTTGTACAGGTTGTGGAAATGTTTGATTTCCATATTAATTTATTGACCCAATAATCATTCAGCAGAAGGCTGTTTAATTTCCATGACTTTATGTAGAACTGAGTATTTCTTTTGGAATTGATTTCTCATTTTATTCCATTATTGTATGAACAAAAATAATTGGTATACTTTGATCTTTTTAAATTTCTTGAGATATGTTTTATAAGTTATGATCAGTCCTGGAAAATATCCCATGTGCTTATGAGAAAAATGCATATTCAATAGTTTGAGGGTAGAATGTTTTGTAAATGACTACAGGTCCATTGATTTAAAGTCTCATTAAGTCTCGTATTTATTTATTTTTGTTTTTAGTGATTTGTCCAGTTCTGACACTGATGTGTTAAAGGGGTTGGAAATTACAATGCTACCATTTATTTCCTTTCAAGATTTATTCTATGTATATAGAACAAATATACATTTGTTACGTTCATATATACTTAGGATTGCCATGTCTTCTTGATGAATTTCTCCCTTTCCCATTATATAAGGACCACCTTTATCTTCCTTTACCAATGTTAATTTAAAGTCAATTTTGACTGATATAAAAATAGCTACACTTGCTCTTTTGGTTTCCATTCACTTGGGAATAAAAGGTTTTTTCAACCTTTCGCATGGTGCCTGTGTGATTTTTTTGTGGTTAGGTCTATTTCCTAGAAGCAGAAAATGTGTGTGTGTGTGTTTGTGTGTGTATGTTCTGTCCATTCAGCCACCCTGTCTTTTGAGTGGTGTATTTATACCACTCATGTTGAGGGATAGAATTCATACCTGGGACACTGTTCTATTTGTGATGTTGGATAGTACCTTAAAATGTATCTCTTCTGTGCTATTGTTTTATAATAGTTGTGAGTTCTATCCTCTTTGGATGATTTTACACTGGTGGATGTTATTCTGTTGATTCATATATAGTGGAGTTCTATGTTTTTCAGGCAGGGCGGGTCTGGTTATGACAAATTCATTCTTGATTGCTTCTCTTAAAAAGACTTAATTTTTCCATCAATTGTGAAACTGAGTTTAGCGGGATACAAAATTCTAGGCAGGTAGCCGGGCGCTGTGGCGGGCGCCTGTAGTCCCAGCTACTAGGGAGGCTGAGGCAAGAGAATCGCTTAAGCCCAAGAGCTGGAGGTTGCTGTGAGCAGTGTGACGCCATGGCACTCTACCCAGGGCGATAAAGTGAGAC